>JAMXBD010004088.1:0-85292 GCA_024138025.1 Combretum micranthum | reverse complement strand
TCTTGTTCTAACTCTTTATTCTTGATGACAAGATTTTCCATGTGTTGAAAAAAAATTTTAGGAAAATATTTTGCATAATAAAGAATTTTCAACATTTATATTCTTTGGAAAATTGATTTTGGCATAACAACAATATCACTTATGATAATGTATGTGCATGACTTAGAAATTTTATAATACATAACCAAAATAAAGGTTACGATAATATTCAAGAGAATATAAGGATATAAATTCAATTAACAAAATAATAAGTCGGTAAAATAAAAACATGAGAGTCTTAGCTTATTATCAAGACTCATTGGGACTTAAATAATCCAATCGCCATATGGAATAAATAAAAACAATCATAATGAAATAAAATAAAGTCAAAGTCTAAGACTTTAAACAAGGCTACCTAATAATTGAAAATTTTAGGCTTTTTTCGGACTTAAATATAGATAAGTCTAAGACTATACATTAACTAGTCTTATAAAAACATAAAATAAATAAATTGCTTAAAATAAAATAGTGCATGAAATTAATAAAGGTAGGTTTGTGAACATTAGGATCTGAAGGATATACATACTCATATATATACATAAACATATAGAAAAGTTAGATTAGTTAACAATGCAAGAATAATATCAACATAACATGAATGGATATGATAGTTGACATTATGCTATTTTGTATATTTCCATTTGTAGCATGAAGCATCATTGGAATTTATTTTGGAAATTATTTTTTATGAACAACATATACATGTTCTACACATTATAATAGATGGTAAATGTTTAGGGTGTTTACCTAAATAAAAGATGGAAGGAAGAATTTGTAGTCATGGCAAGGAGAGGGAAGAGGGAAGAAAATTTGGTAGAGTTTCGTTATGGTGAAGGAAAAGTATGAAAAAGGTGAGAGAGAGAGAGAGAGAGAGGAGGGAGGGAGGGTAAAAAGTAAGTTAAGCAAAGTGTGGTAAAAAGTTGTATGGGTAAAGTAAATATAAGAGTAGGTATGTAAGAATGTAAGAGAGAGGTGTAGGAAAAAGTATACTAGAATGAATAGTAATGAATTATATAAAAGACAAATAAATTATCGGTAGAGATAAAAATACATGTATAAAAGTTGTATATGACATTTTTATGACTCGATAAAATTATATTTGATATTTTATGAATATCTTAATATATTTATAGTATAAATTGTTTATTGAGATATTTTACCTCGTTTTGCATGTCAAGGATTGGATATGGAAACTGATCCCATAATGGCTCAAAATGATTGAAGTTTTATTGAAATTGATCGTTTTTGGGTATATATCATATATTCGGTTCATAATTTGAGTTTATTCAATTTTTCATAATTTATTCAATGTTTTAAGGTTCTAGAAATTATCTGATTAGTTTTAGGGTTTCTAAACGTGAAGGTTGACTTGGTTTGACTTTAGGGTTCTGGTTTCGATTCCAGCCCTAAGACTTACTTATAAACTACTGTAAAATCTTAGCGTTTACAAAAAGGCTGATTGGAGTGGGTGATGAACGTGATGGATTATAATATTTCAAAAGAATGCTTCTACCGCAAATTACTTGCAATAATATTAAGGCATCAATTAACGTTTAGTATAGCAGACTAGGTCATTATTCTTTTTAATGTTTATCTTTGATTGCTCAATTATCCATTTTCTCTTTTAAAACTCATAAAGAATGTTGCGACATCTATTATAAAACAAAACAAACTTACTTGTCTTTTTGCTTGAGCTATAATA
This sequence comes from Combretum micranthum, assembly GCA_024138025.1. Classification (NCBI taxonomy): domain Eukaryota; kingdom Viridiplantae; phylum Streptophyta; class Magnoliopsida; order Myrtales; family Combretaceae; genus Combretum; species Combretum micranthum. Next base: position 83,551 of record JAMXBD010004088.1, on the reverse strand, counting down.
AATCGAGTGTTGTCTTGAGTTAATACATTGCGATATTTGGGGTCTTTATTGAACTCCTTCTCATTCTGGTGCATGTTTCTTTTTAACATAGGTATACTTGATGAAAAATGAGTTTGACATTTACCCTTAATTTCAGATCTTTATTCCTTAATTGAAAACCAATTTCATAGTAACATTACAAGACCTCGTAGTGATAATGCCCAAGAAATTATAGAAGGACCCATGAAATCCTTCTTAGAGGAAAAAGGAATATTTCATGAAACTACATGTATGGACACTCCAAAACAAAATGGAGTCATTGAATGTAAAAACATACACCTTCTAGAAGTTGCTCGGGCCTTATGCTTTGAAGCTAACCTACCCATTCATTTTTAGGGCACTCATTGTAGCTTATCTTATCAACTCACACCCACACCAAAATTAAATGTAAAGTCACCTGATGAAGCTTGTTCAACAAGGCACCCAAGTATGATCATTTAAGAATTTTCGAATGTCTTTGTTATGTACATGATATTAATAGGTTAAGAGATAAGTTTTCTTCCCATGCACATCATTGTGTTTTCATTGGCTATCTCTTGGTAAAAAAGGGTACAAAATTTACGATTTAGATAGCCACAAAACTATGATTTCTAGGGATGTTACTTTTTTATGAGGATATTTTTTTCTTTTCATGAATCTTCAAATGAAAATTTTGTATAGAATAGAATTCCTAGTAATCCTATCCTTATAGATGATGATTTTTCCATTATACCTATTATCAAACCACAATAAATTAGCCACAAAGGGAATTGTCATCCACCATGCAGTCCATAGACAATATACCTACTGTTGTGCAAACAATTGAAGAAGTTATTAGTGCAGATGTTGAGCCTTCAATTTTGCCACCTAAGCGCACAAGGTAAGCTCCATCATATTTGTGAGACTATGTGGTTATTGCTCTAAGAATGGTACGATCCGTCCCGCCTACTTCCAATATGATCTCTTTTGGAAAGGCATATCTTATGTCTTCTTACTTATCAAATTCACTCTTTAATGACTCTCACAAGATTTTCCTAGCCTTTAATAACATCCTTGACGAGCCTAAGTCTTATTTTTAGGTTGTGAAGGATTTAAAATGGCGAAATGCTATGATGAAAGAAATCCAAGCCCTGGCTAACAACTATACTTGAGATTTATGTGCTCTACTCCCTAGTAAAAAACCCATTGGTTGCAAGTGGGTCTATAAGATAAAATTCAAGGCAGATGGTAAGTGGAAAGGTATAAGGCATGGTTAGTGGCAAAGGGCTATAATCAGGTTAAAGGAATTGACTACAATGAGACTTTGCTCTTGTTGCAAAATTAACTACAGTACATTTTTACTTATAGTGGCTGTTGCAAAGCATTGGGATTTACATGAAATGGATGTTAATAATGTTTTTTTTCCATCATGACCTCAATAAAGAAGCTTACGTGCTTCCTTATAGTTCCAGCAAAGTAGGAGACAATCAAGTATGTCGTTTGTGGAAGTCTTTGTATAGGTTAAAACAAGCTTCAAGGCAATGGTTTACAAAGCTCACTTAAGCTTTCCTTCAATATGGCTTTCATTAGTCAAAAGCAAATCATTTTTATTCACATTAAAGAATAAATCATCCATACTTGTTGTTTTGGTTTATGTTGATGACTTAATCATTTCAGAGAATGATTCTAGCTGGTCTATAAAGCTTAAACACTACTTGCAAACTTGTTTTCACATCAAAGTTTTAAGCAATCTCAAGTACTTTTTAGGACTTAAAGTGGCAAGATCTTTTAAAGGCATTTTTCTAACTTAGTACAAGTATACTCTTGATATACTTGTTGATTTGGTATGACAGGTTCATGGCCTATTACTTTTCCAATGAAGCAAAAATAGTAGTTAACATTCGATGATAGTCTTCCATTAGATGATGCCAGTGCTTATCGGAGGTTAGTTGACCGTTGATTTATCTCACTATCACATGTCCTGGGATTCAATATTTTGTGAACTTGTTGAGTTAGTTTATGCAAAGACCTTGCAAGACACATATGGAAGCTTGTTTACGTGTAATATGCTACATTAAGTCTTCTTCTAAGCAAGGATTGTTATTTCCTATTGATAATGATTTGCAATTATCAGCTTAGTGTGACATCGATTAGCTAGGATGTGGGGCTAGTCAATTCATCTACTGATGGATTCTTTATTAAACGATGGATGACGACGACGATGAATCGAATTCGTTGAGCATGGATTTAACCTTGAAACTGTAATACACCATTGCGACATGGTTCCAATCAGATTTGGATCTTTTTAGATCTTGAAAAATTTAGACATGGTAGGTATGAATAATCCTTTATTTCCGATAAATTCTGTGCGTATTACTGTTTTTGATATGGAGCAACATATGATGCATTTGTGTTTTATTCTTCCCTATCTATGAGATGTATTTATACATTTTTATTTTGTGATGCTTGTCATTATACTAATAATTATCACTAATTTAAATAAAAATAGGGAATCGTACATAATAAAGCAAAAGAAAGTGACGAATAAATGAAGATGGTTGAAAGGATGTCCAGGGGATAATATTTTATTTTGTTTCTCTATATATTGCAATTGTTTCTCTATTCAACACTCTATACATGCAATCCCCCGGACATCCTTTCAACCATCTTCATTTATTTCCTCACTTTCTTTTGCTTTATTATGTACGATTCCTTATTTTATTTAAATTAGTGATAACTATTAGTATAATGACAAGCATCACAAAATAAAAATGTATAAATACATCTCATAGATAGGGAAGAATAAAACACAAATGCATAATATGTTGATCCATATAAAAAACAGTAATATGTGCAGAATTTATCGGAAATATAGGATTTTTCATATCTAACTTATCTAAATTTTTCAAAATCTAAAAAGATCCAAATCTAATTTGAACCATGTCGTAATGGACTATTACAGCTTCAAGGTTAAATCCAGGGTCGACGGATTCGATCCATCATCGTCATCATCCATCGTTGTCGTCCTTTTTGGAATTGGATAGTCCAATAAATGCAAGTAACACTTGGTATAAAGTTTTGAATTATCGACCGCATCTGTCGGAAGAAACCCTAGACCAGATTCACTGTCGATTGTATTTGATGAATGGGGCACTTGTTTTAAAGGAGGACAATAAGCAAATTGATTCATGTTATCCATAAGTTAATGAGGACCACCTTGAAATTGGTTTGGTGGGGGGCAGTGACCATGATATTTCCCATATTATTCACATAAAAATCGCCATCCTTGATCATATGAGCATCGTGATGGTGTGCCAAGGATTGGACATTCAAGAATGACCTCTTACAAATCAGATGTATAATAGAATCCACAACCCCCCCACCCCCCCAAAAAAAAAAAAAAAAAAAAAAAAAAAGTAAAAAGAAACCACATATATAATCTTTGTTTGTTTTAATATTTTCCAAAATTCTTTTATGATTAATCTCCTGAAATGTTGTCATACCATATGTGATGACACAGCGTGAAAGAGTTAAATAACAGAAACTAATTCAACAATTGATTTTAAAATATGAACTTAATCACATAATTGCTAAACAATTGCAATTTCATAGAAAAATCTCTCAATAGAGTTTAAAAAGTATATCAAATGTTCTTAATTACAAAGACAAGCCTAAATGCTTATTTATACTATTACATGAGGAATTTTAAAAGACAAGATCTAAAAAGGCAAATAATAAATACAATAAATATAAATAAATAGTGTAACCGACAATTAACGTTGGAAATAAAAGCTAGCCTATCATTAATATTGGCGGTTTCAAAATAAAAAGTTGAAACTGTTAGTAATAAATGCTGACTTTAATTGAGATTCTGCTGCTGCATTAATCTCTCCCACTTGCAAAGAACTCGACCTCGAGTTCTTCTTTGTCCTTTTTTCTTCTTCTTCCTCTCTTTGGATCGTCTTGATATATCCCATTTATCTCATTGTTTGAGTGTGATTCGTACCACATCATTCGCCTCCACTAAATCAAAACTCATCCTTGAGTTTTCTTTTGAATCTGTTTGTGCACAATCTAGGGGATTGGAGTGATAAATGGACAACTGTTTTCCATGTTGATTTGAAGTAATAAGTCAAATGCACTCACTAATTCTGGCATTAGGTCCGGCCTGGGATGTAAGTTTTTTGGCAAATTGCTGAGCCCTACATTTTTAATCTCATTCATTGGTGCAATGAATCTCCATGGAGTTTCTTTAGCCTCTACCTCTTTGGTAATTATTAACCCCTATTCATCATTCAATAGAGGCTTCTCCACAATGACTTCCCCATTAACACAAGCTTTATACGCATAAGCTTATTCCTTACTGTCCTCGCCATCACCAATATGAGCAATCTGATCTTCGAGGATTGAGTTCTCCTCTTGTTCCACCAATTCCTCTTTAGGCACTTCTGGAATTAGGTTCACTAGTTCAAGCATCTATAGAATTTTCCGAGAAAGGATTTGCTCGGATTCTAGAGGAAAGAATTCCTGCTCCATAAAGTATTTCATCATAAACCAAGTTCTCGTAGGCTCCTTGCCCTCAAGGCGTCTCACTACTAGAAGTTTTTCCTACCAATATCATGCATCATCCCGCAAACAACTCTTCGCCAACTCTATCATCATACCCTTTGGTCAAAGAACCTCTCAGCTTTCCAGATTTTCAGTACCATCAAACTCAGAAACAACATATTTAAATTGAGAAAAGATTTCATTTTTATACCTGTAATTACTCCTACTATATAGTCTTATGCTACCAAGACTTCTTCTCTAAGCCAGATTTAAAAAAAACTCATTTTCATCATTAGCATCATAAGTAACAGAACTGATCCTTGGATCGCCTTTCGGTCGTCTCCAATAATCTTTCCTGCTACTATTGGCATTGGATGGATAGATTAGGGGCTTCACGACATTGTTCCTTTCGTTGGATTTTCTGACCCATGGTCTCCTCTACCGCTCTTTGACCGGTTGTCTGTAACAGAAGACTTCCATACCCAAAATACCGTTAGGATTATGATTACCTCCTATTCTGTAGTCTATTGACATCTCGGTAGGATTTTTCCCATTGTGATGCCAATCTGAGACAGCGTAGAAGCGTTAAGTAACAGAAACCAATCTTATCAGATGTTTTTAAAATGTGAAATTAATCACACAATTGCTAAACAATTGCAATTTCTCAGAGAAAACTCTCTTAACAGGATTTAAAAAGTATATCAAATGTTCTTAATTACAAAGACAAGATCTATATGCCTATTTATACTATTACATGAGGAATTCAAAAAGACAAGATCTAAAAAGGCAAATAATAAATACAATAAATATAAATAAATAGTGTAACCGATAATTAACATTGGAAATAAAAGCTAGTGTATCATTAATATTGGTGGTTTCAAAACCCAAAAGTTGAAACTGTTAGTAATAAATGCTGACTTTAATTAAGACTCTGTTGCTGCATTATGTACTTAAAAAATGGAAGATTGTAAAAATAAAGGGATAATATCACGAATAGTACTTTTGGTAAAACGTATAATTAGGTTTTAAACTTTGAAATTGATCAATTTAGTGCTTGAAAAAATATTTTGTGTATGCCAATAGTACGTCTGTTAATGCCAATAGTACATTCGTCAAGTTTTTTTAGGTACTAAATCAATCAATTTTTAAAATTCAGAAATCTAGTTGCATAATTTATCAAAATTTAGGTACCATTCGTGATATTAACCCAATATATAAATGTAAATATATACACACACGTCACAATTGCATTTGTAAATACACACACACGTCACAATTGCGTTATAAGGTAGTTTAAAGATTTGAGATAATAATTTTGATTGTTTATTATAACAAGATGGCAAATTAAGAGGATCCAATTTCATAATAAACTCCATGATTTTTCAACCCATGAAGGTGTATGTTTCTAGAATCAATTTTTGCAGCTGTATTCCGTCGTCCGAAAATACGTTTCACTAAATTTGGTGATGCATGATCCCTTATACATCTTTAATCATTTATAAAATAGGGGATGGTGTTTATTTTTTGTATTATTAAATTATTGTCTTCGTCCAATTATCCATAACTGAAAAGAGCTATTTCGCCGTACCAAACTTTGTAAATCCATTCCAACAAAGGATGTTATTTCCCAGTTGTACCAATTTAGGCGAGGTAAACATGCTCTTGTAAGATAAATACAATTTAGGTACCTCAATTTTGAAATCGATTAATTTAGTACACAAAAAGCTTTTTGTGTATGCTAATAGCACTTTCAACAAGTTTTTTTAAATACTAAATTGATCAATTTTAAAGTTTTTTACGTACTAAATTGATTTTTTTTAAAGTTCAATTATAAATTAATCATTTTCAAAATTTAAGTAATTATATATTTTGCCAAAGTTCTGATACTATTTCTAACATTGTTGCATACAATTTTGAGTTTTTGACAAGTAGACTTCTTTCTTTTTTTTATTTTCAATTTTCTATTTATTATTTTCTTTTCTTCACGGGGCAAAAAGGGAGTATATTATATTAAAACATAATTAATAAAACACAAGATTACAAGCAAGGCAGTTTATCTGCCCATAGTAGCGGGGAATCCATTTTTGATACGAACATATAGGAGTCTTTTTCACCTTAAAATGAAAATATGGCCATACGCCCGAATAGACTAGAGTTTAAATTTTGCAGCGGTACAAAAAGTACCCCTTAGCTTCCCAAGAGTGCGCCCGAATGGTCAAATGATCAGCTCTCACGTTCGCTACCCTCGGTGTGTGGAAGAGCTTGATCTCTTCAACCAGTTGATTACCATAGAAATTGATATTGGAAATTTGATTCGGATCTTTAGTTTCCTTAACTGCATTATGATACGTAGATCTAATCTCTTGTATAGACCCACTAATTATGTATATAAGTTTTTGATGGGGTTATTTTAACTAGCTGATCATGTGCAATAGGTATTTTGGTTGATTTGGAGATACAATCTACTGAGACGTTGAGTGATGATGTTAGAAAAAGAAGAATGAAAATAAGAGCGCACATAGTTAGTTTCTTAGAATGTGCATATGACATTGGATTAAATTTGAAGTATATAATTAGTTCTAGATTCATTGTTGATGAATTTGCTACTTTGATCTATTGTGGATTGATGCAGCAGAGTGTTGATGTACTATGAAACAAGTCAATTTTGATTTTGACCATTGGATGGACATTAAAATGGACTATTGATGATGACCATTGAATTACATATGATGATTTGATAGGTGAGGTTGAAGCCTCTTTTTTGCCCTTTTTTATAAAACAAGCTTGAGACTTATCAACACCATAAGAAGCCTAAAAAACTCAAAAAGACCCTCGCCAAGCTTATTTTTTGGTGCAAGAAAACTAAGTAAGATTATGAGTGAATAGATGGATCCAATGTTCCTTGTTTTAAGCCTATCAAGGTAGATTTTCTAAAGTATCTCCTAATTTGGCTCAATTCCTCAAGTCTTGCTGCCAACCGAACTTAACCTTATTCCTCATATCTTGCCGCTAACCCAAGAAACTGGTTGATCGCATAAAAATTGGGTTAAAAACATGAATATTGAAACAACCTTCAATAATGAGATATCTATTTTGCTTATGTCCTTGTAAATTCAACTATCCATTTGCTCTTATTACCTCTGATAATTTCCCTAATTGTAATCCTCGATATTTCTCCATCGAGAGAATAATGATAAAAAAATCTCATAAATAGATATTAAAAAATAGATATTTAGTTAGTAAGCAGGGAAATTAATGTAGAAAATTTTCGGATTGAATCCTATAATAATAAGTAATTTTCTCAGTTAGTAAAAGATATTAAAGACAAGATTACTCAATACAAGTTAATAACTTACTAATTATATACCTATGACTTTAGATTTTGAGCATAAAATGAAACGATGAATTTTTAGAGAATATTGGCTAACAAATAATAGTTTAAAGAAAAACTACTATGGTTGAAAAATACGCGATGGGATAAAAAAAAGATCAATATTTATAAATTTGAAACTTAAATAGAAGTTTTGATTTTACACGGTAGGAATTTATAAATTTTTTATTCTTTAGAGCTACAAGCCCTAGTTTAGTGTATTGAGTTCGGAAACCCTAACCGCGTACGTGAAAACCCTAATATTACTTAATCACATAGTTATATAATGCTATATATTAATTTCAAATTATCTTTTATGGTATTTGAAATTTAGAAAAAGCTCATTATATTATTTTCTTTAATTAATTAATAATTCGTCTGTGTACTCACTAATAACTATATGATATTATAAAATTATTCGTCTTATGTACATTATAACTTCCTATTCTAAAATCTATTCAGGAGATCTCCTAAAAATTATAAAATTACAATTACATGTACGGTGGAGATAGTAGGCAAGTGACAGTTGCACATTATCAAGAATTCTCCTCATAAAATGCTTGAGAGTGACATGTTTTGATTAAATCTACTACTCACACACACAAATTGAAGGAACCATCACCATTTGCTTCTTGAAGAAGTAATTTTCATTACAAATGCTGTAAGTTACTTTAGTTATTTTATGTACATAAAGTCTAAAGAAAATTAAACCCATATAATACATCTCACACTCATAAACTACCTCCAGTTTTATTTGATAGAACCAAGAACTAACTTCTCTTTTTCTCTCTATACTAAACTAACAACAACTTAAAAATACATCCTTCCAATTAGAGTAAAATTTTAGAAGAACACCACCACCTTTTTCTTACAAAATTTCAGAGAAAGAAGAATGAATTACTTTCAACTTACTCAAAGCCAAGGTACTATTTTCATCTCTAAAACTATTTTCATAGATTGCATTAGAATACATGATACTCTTAGAATCACCCTTGAGTGATGAGTAAGATATCATATCTTTATATTTATGCATTTAATCTTGAAACATTCAAACTAAGAACATGAAAAATGAAGGATTGACAAGTTAGTAGAGTGATAAGAAGATACATACTTCTAAACGTGGTAACTTTAATCAAATCCAGTCTAAACAACTATATAAGGAACCTAGGAATTAGCATACCTTCACTAATATAATGATTTTTACTATTGACATAAAGGTAAAACTATGAAGAATACATATACATAAATATTTTTTTCAAATAGAAGCAATATAGATATGATATCGTGAACTAAAATACGGTCGTAATTTAAGAAAGAATAGTAGTCATGGCCGTAATCGTGATCGTGATCTCCTTGGAAATCTAGAAACAATACTAACCATGACCATAATGTTGATTGTGATCCTTAATGTACTAGAATTTAGACATATTACAATCATAACATGGGGAGTAATCTCCTCGAAAAATAAATTTCATATACATGATGACCACGATGTAACCCGTGATCCCGTCGTATCTCCGTTTCAACATCTATCATGATCGTGATAACCTCCGTGATCTTTATTGTGCCTATATTTAACCCATCATGGTTGTAATAATCCTCATGATATCGTCTGATCTACAATTCCAACACCAATAATGGCCATGACAAGGAATGTTATCCCTACTGAATAGAAATTCAAATACATGCCCGTGATTTTATCTATGTTGTGAATCACCAGTGGACCACGCCCATGATTTGATGCCTTGTCTCATCACCACCTAAATAATGCCTATGATCTATACCTTAACACCCAGACCTTAAACATACGCAATTTCTTAAATTAATGAAAAAGATATAGACTTAGGAAATTAAGGATTTTAACTTAAGTATTTGTTAGTTATATGAGGATATGACTTAGAATTAAGTAATTAATATTAAGAAATACTTGCAATAGTTAGGATATAGATTTTGGTTTTCATAAAATTTTAAGGCCACAAAATAGATCAATGTAAGTTATGTAAATTTCAAGTTGTATAATCTTCATAATTAAAGATATATATTTAAATCAAGATGAAGAGAAACACAATAAATATAAAAATTCAATATGAGTCTTGGCTAAGTAAAAGGTAATAAACAAAATAAGTTCATATAAACTTTATAGCTTAACATAGGAAAAAAAAATTGACTTTAAGAACATTGACACAAATATCAATACTATAAAATTGACTTAAGGATAAGAGAAAAAGTATAAGGAACACTAAGAGTCTAGAACACAAGGATATAGTATGTGAAATAAGTATAATGATGAGTATTTGTTATCTCAATTCCTGGGAAACACAAATCAAACCTTGGAGTCTTCATAAGATTGCTACGATAATTAAGTAATGACAGACAAGTGAGTAACTTTCATCTTATCATATTATTTGTACTTGCAGTGTAGTTGCATGCATAAAAATATATTAAAATTTTTATGTATGTGGGGTTAGGAATACTGTATGCTGCTTGGTGATTGTTTGGTTGCCAAACTAAAATAATAAAAGTGAAAATCATTCTGCATGTTATATATATATATATATATATATATATGTATGAAAATTGTTGAAGCCTTTCTATAAGTTGTATGATTGCCAATAAATATACTTAATGTGTATTGACCCCATAAGATGCAATGAAAATGTGATGACCCCGTTATGTATTAGCATTTCAATTCTAGGTAATACTTGTTTTTCTAGATGTAAATTTCTTAGTTGTACACAAGGTTACTCTGTTTTGCTTGATTCCTTGGAACTAAACTAGCATTTGAAGGAATGCCACTAAGGTTTTGACATGAAAATAGCTAATACTTAATGGATCTAGAGAGAGCTACTAGGACCCCAACCTTCTAGGCTTGGTAAAATTATTTTTTTGAATTTTTTTAAAAGAAAAAAATATACTATATGTATACTATGAAGAGTAAATATCAACATAAATGGTTAAGTATTTAATTTTATATTAATGAGGTAATGGGTTCAAATTCTCTGAGTCTACTTTTATTTTACTTTTTCATATATCTATTACACATTAATTTTTTTTTTTCGATTCTCTCTTTTTTTTCCGTCCTTTTCTCTTTCATGATAACTAGTAGAATTAAAGTCATTTATCAAAAAATTAGATTTAGCTAAATAAATTCTTATGAACAACTACTTTTATTCATATTACTAACAAAATATAATTATATTGTTCATATTATAAATCTTTTGATTTTATTGCATAATATTTTCTAAATAACATTGGGTATAAAATTTGAGATTTCATGTACTAACTCTATTGATGATTAATGTTTGATGTAGTATATATACAATTTCTTTCCAAATGTAATAAATATCTTAATTGTTTATTGAATGGATTTTTTCACACTTATGAAATTCGAGAAAATATCATAGTGAAATCATTAATAAAATTCTTATAAATATATAATGTGATATAATTGTAACAGTAAGCAAATACATGAAATAATTATTTAAGATACAACCCTCCCCCCAAATCATATCATCCTGCATTTGTCTATAGGTTTGTATAATTAATAATATGTTAATTAGAAGTATACAACAAATTAAAATTTGTGGCTTATATTGAGATAACATATTCTTGTTTTATCTAGTCTTATATCATTATAGTACAGTATGATTGTGGGTCTGTTTGGATGGTCTATTTTTCGCTTGTATCCATATCTGTATCTGTATGTATCTATATCAAAATGAAAAGTGTAAATATGTCCGATTTGGATCTATATTTTATTTATATTAGATCTTTTCATGAGAACTGTCAAAATTTTTTTATCTATATTTATTTCTTGATAAATAATTTATTAGAAAAAAGTTTGAAAAAATGTCTGTATCTGCTAAAAAAAAAAACGAGCCAAATAGATTATGGTTAATGAAATATGTCGCTCTATAAGCTTTACATATTTATTTTTGAAGTTTTTTCAAAAGAATGTATTTTAATTTTAAGAAATAAAAACAATTTGAAATACAAATCGAATCATTGTATTTTATTTTTCAGTTTGAAACTAAATAGTATGGTTAAGTTTGAATTAAATAAAAAAAGAAAAAGAAAAAAACTATAATAAACGATTTGATTGGATTTGGGAGGACAAATGACTGAACGCAATGGGCCTACTCCTACAATAGATACCAACCGAGGCTGGGTTTTTTTGAATTTTCTGCGGATTGCCTATGCGAGAAAGATAAAATAGTTGCTATAAGATGTCCAGAAGTAAAATAAGGTTGAAGATTACAAGCTAAACAAGGTTAATGTTTCAAGCTACGTTAAATTTCTGTTGTGTATCTTTGTTATTGTTTTGATACTTCATTTTTATTGATAATATCAAAAGAGAAAAAAAAAAAAAAAGGATTAAATTTTTGGAATAAGAATACATGAACAATGTTTCTCATTCTGCTAATAGCGTAGATTGGAATTCTAGATACCGGACGTGTGCATGACACGGCCTTCACCTAATGGATATATTCGTCATTAATAACTAATTTAAATAATAATATAATGCAGCTTTCCAATAGCCCTCTTTCAGTGTATATTTATTTTCATTGTCAAAACATCTTACAACTAACCAGTCATTAAATAATATCCAATACATATTTGCAATATATTTGCCATATCATAATGGGAAGCAAAATTATGGAAATGTATTTATTTGGAAGCTTACATATGAGATTATGTAATCCTCATTGTCAATACCTAATGGATTAAAAAGCTTTCAGACTATATGATTACTTTTCCTTTTGTAGGCAAATCCATTTGAGAAAATATATACGATTTGGCAAAAAAGAGGAAAAAACATCAAAATATGAAACGTGTGAATTGTCTTGATTTATTGTCTTCTTAGTTATAAGCAGGCATCCCATTTGAATATATATCCACAACATTTCCATCTAGGAAGCAGATAAATATATTAATGTATTTAAAAACATAATGAATATTTGAAACCCTACAATTCTCATGGATTCTTTGTCTAAATTCCCTTATTCTTTCTTTTACTTGTTTTTCTAAATTTCATTTTTTGCTCAAATTTCCCACACTAATAATAATATCCATTTATAATCCGTTATACAGACGTAAGACTTGTCTCTCTTCTTTGTAAATTTGCAAAAAAGATACGGAGGCAAGTCTTGCAACGGAGTAACCTAATTTGTTCCATTTAGACTTAAGAGGTAAGTTTTGCCTCATTTACCTAGAAAATGACAAATATTTAGAGGTGAATCCATGGATGAATGGACTAAACTTCGTATAAAGAGAAATGAATCGCCTCACTTGCTCAATTTTACACCATTGCTACTCAACCATTAGTTTACAAGATTTCTCTATGTATTAAATGCTACAAAATTGTAATTAGTGAATTGACATATATCATTCTTTAATAGGAACATAAATTCAATTATTGCATTGCTTCTTTGATACTATGGATGTGTCCTATCAAAATGTATTGCCAAATGATAGATTAGTATAATTCTTTCCTTTTCTTTGAGAGAATTTGTGGGGATAAATGCATTTTGGTATTTGTATATTCATCCTTTTCACTTTTTAGTGTCTAAATTTATATTTGTTATGATTTATTTCTTCTGGTTCAATTCAGTTTCCAATAATATGATAATAATAAAATATATAAATAAAATGAATAAAATCATATTATGGACTAATTTATCAAAATTTAAAAATATATGCTCTCTTGTGTTTTAGAGTATATATATGTGTGTATAGGTTGTGCATGGATAAACTAAACCATTCTGATCTCTTATAGACTGCTTATCTTAATTCTCTAGTTTTAATCAAATTCATCAAAACATGGCAGGGTATGGTTGGGACGGAAGGGAGATCAACGTAAACGAACTGAGCCCAACACTCTTGCATGTCGTGTATGTGGCAGGTCGTTCTTGAACGTCCAATCCTTGGCACGCCATCTCGACGCTCATATAATCAACGTTGGCGATTTTTATGTGGATAATATGGGAAATTTCATGGTCACTGCCCAGCCACCAAACCAGTTTCAAGGTGGTCGTCATCAACTGATGGATAACATGAATCAATTTGCTTACCATCCTCTTTTAAACCAAGTGCCCCATTCATCAAATGCAGTCAATAGTGAATCTGGTCTAGGGTTTCTTCCAACAGATACGGTCGATAATTCGAAACTTTATACCAAGTATTACTTGCATTTATTGGACCATCCAATTCCAAAAATGACAACAACGATGGATGACGACGATGATGAATCGAATCCGTCGAACATGGATTTAACCTTGAAACTGTAATACTCCATTGCGACATGGCCAATCAGATTTGGATCTTTTTAGATTTGAAAAATTTAGATATGGTAGGTGAATAATCCTTTATCTCTGATAAATTCTGCGCATATTACTGTTTTTGATATGGAGCAACATATGATGCATTTGTGTTTTATTCTTCCCTATCTATGAGATGTATTTATACATTTTTATTTTGTGATGCTTGTCATTATACTAATAATTATCACTAATTTAAATAAAAATAGGGAATCGTACATAATAAAGCAAAAGAAAGTGACGAAAATAAATGAAGATTGTTGAAAGGATGTCCAGGGGATAAATATTTTTCAATATTTTATTTTTGTTTCTCTATTTAACTCCTATACATGCATCCCCCGGACATCCTTTCAACCATCTTCATTTATTTCCTCACTTTCTTTTGCTTTATTATGTACGATTCCTTATTTTTGTTTAAATTAGTGATAACTATTAGTATAATGACAAGCATCACAAAATAAAAATGTATAAATACATCTCATAGATAGGAAGAATAAAACACAAATGCATAATATGTTGACCCATACAAAAACAGTAATATGTGCAGAATTTATCGGAAATATAGGATTTTTCATATCTAACTTATCTAAATTTTTCAAAATCTAAAAAGATCCAAATCTAATTTGAACCATGTCGTAATGGACTATTACAGCTTCAAGGTTAAATCCAGGGTCGACGGATTCGATCCATCATCGTCATCATCCATCGTTGTCGTCCTTTTTGGAATTGGATAGTCCAATAAATGCAAGTAACACTTGGTATAAAGTTTTGAATTATCGACCGCATCTGTCGGAAGAAACCCTAGACCAGATTCACTGTCGATTGCATTTGATGAATGGGGCACTTGTTTTAAAGGAGGACAATAAGCAAATTGATACATGTTATCCATAAGTTAATGAGGACCACCTTGAAATTGGTTTGGTGGGGCAGTGACCATGATATTTCCCATATTATTCACATAAAAATCGCCATCCTTGATCATATGAGCATCGAGATGGTGTGCCAAGGATTGGACATTCAAGAATGACCTGTTACAAATCAGATGTATAATAGAATCCACACAACCACCCCACACCACCCCCCTCACCACCACCACACACACACACACACACACACACAAAAAAGAAACCACATATATAATCTTTGTTTGTTTTAATATTTTCCAAAATTCTTTTATGATTAATCTCCTGAAATGTTGTCATACCATATGTGATGACACAATGTGAAAGAGTTAAATAACAAAAACTAATTCAACAATTGATTTTAAAACATGAACTTAATCACACAATTGCTAAACAATTGCAATTTCATAGAAAAATCTCTCTCAATAGGACTTAAAAAGTATATCAAATGTTCTTAATTACAAAGACAAGTCTAAATGCTTATTTATACTATTACATAAGGAATTTTAAAAGACAAGATCTAAAAAGGCAAATAATAAATACAATAAATATAAATAAATAGTGTAACCGACAATTAACGTTGGAAATAAAAGCTAGCCTATCATTAATATTGGCAGTTTTAAAATCCAAAAGTTGAAACTGTTAGTAATAAATGCTGATTTTAATTGAGATTCTGCTGCTGCATTAATCTCTCCCACTTGCAAAGAACTCGACTTCGAGTTCTTCTTTGTCCTTCTTTTCTTCTTCTTCCTCTCTTTGGATCACTTGATATCCCATTTATCTCAATGTTTGAGTGTGATTCTTACCACATCATTCGCCTCCACTAAATCAAAACTCATCCTTAAGTTTTCTTTTGAATCTGTTTGTGCACAATCTAGATGGATTGGAGTGATAAATGGACAACTGTTTTCCATGTTGATTTGGAGTAATAAGACAAATGCACTCACTAATTTTGGCATTAGGTCTGGGCTGGGATGTAAGTTTTTTGGCAAATTGCTGAGCCCTACATTTTTAATCTCATTTACTGGTGCAATGAATCTCCATGGAGTTTCTTCAGCCTCTACCTCTTTGGTAATTATTAACACCTTTTCATCATTCAATAGAGGCTTCTCCACAATGACTTCCCCATCAACACAAGCTTTGTAGGCATAAGCTTATTCCTTACTATCCTCACCATCACCAATATGAGCAATCTGATCTTCGAGGATTAGGTTCTCCTCTTGTTCCACCAATTCCTCCTTAGGCACTTCTGGAATTAGGTTCACTAGTTCAAGCGTCTATAGAATTTTCTAAGAAAGGATTTGCTCGGATTCTAGAGGAAAGAATTCCCGCTCCATAAGGTATTTTATCATAAACCAAGTTATCGTAGGCTCCTTGCCCTCAAGGCGTCTCACTACTAGAAGTTTTTCCCACCAATATCATGCATCACCCTGCAAACGACTCTTCACCAACTCTATCATCATACCCTTTGGTCAAAGAACCTCTCAGCTTTCCAGATTTTCAGTACCATCAAACTCAAAAACAACATATTTAAATTGAGAAAAGATTTCATTTTTATACCTGTAATTACTCCTACCGTATAGTCTTCTGCTACCAAGACTTCTTCTCTAAGCCAGATTTTCAAAAAACTCATTTTCATCATTAGCATCATAAGTAACAGAACTGATCCTTGGATCGCCTTTCGATCGTCTCCAATAATCTTTCCTACTACTATTGGGATTGGATGAATAGATCAGAACTTCACGACATTGTTCCTTTCGTTGGATTTTCTGACCTATGGTCTCCTCTACCGCTCTTTGACCGGTTGTCTGTAACATAGGACTGAACTAGACCCTGATACCCGTTAGGATATGATTTACCTCCTATTCTATAGTCTATCGACATCTCGGTAGGATTTTACCCACTATGATGCCAATCTGACACAGCGTAGAAGCGTTAAGTAACAAAACCAATCATAGCAGATGTTTTTCAAAATGTGAAATTAATCACACAATTGCTAAACAATTGCAATTTCACGAGAAAAACTCTCTCAACAGGTTAAAAGTATATCAATGTTCTTAATTACAAAGAAAAATCTAAATGCTATTTATACTATTACATGAGGAATTCAAAAACAAGATCTAAAAAGGCAAATAATAAATACAATAAATATAAATAAATAGTATAACCGATAATTAACATTGGAAATAAAAGCTAGCGTATCATTAATATTGGCGTTTCAAAACCCAAAAGTTGAAACTGTTAGTAATAAATGCTGATTTAATTAAGATTCTGTTGGTGCATTATGTAATTAAAAAATGGATGAGATTGTAAAAATAAAGGTACAATATCACGAATATTACTTAAATTTTAGTAAAACATATAATTAGGTTTTAAACTTCGAAATTGATCAATTTAGTGCTTGAAAAAACATTTCTTGTATGCCAATAGTACGTCTGTTAATGCCAATAGTACATTGTCAAGTTTTTTTAGGTATTAAATCAATCAATTTTTAAAATTCAAAAGTCTAGTTACATATTTTATCAAAATTTAGGTACCATTCGTGATATTGACCCTATATATAAATGTAAATATATATACACACACGTCACAATTGCATTTGTAAATACACACACACGTCACAATTGCGTTATAAGGTAGTTTAAAGATTTGAGATAATAATTTTGATTGTTTATTATAACAAGATGGCAAATTAAGAGGATCCAATTTCATAATAAACTCCATGATTTTTCAACCCATGAAGGTGTATGTTTCTAGAATCAATTTTTGCAGCTGTATTCCGTCGTCCGAAAATACGTTTCACTAAATTTGGTGATGCATGATCCCTTATACATCTTTAATCATTTATAAAATAGGGGATGGAGTTTATTTTTTGTATTATTAAATTATTGTCTTCGTCCAATTATCCATAAATGAAAAGAGCTATTTCGCCGTACCAAACTTTGTAAATCCATTCCAATAAAGGATGTTATTTCCCAGTTGTACCAATTTAGGCGAGGTAAACATGCTCTTGTAAGATAAATATAATTTAGGTACCTCAACTTTAAAATCGATTAATTTAGTACATAAAAAAGCTTTTTGTGTATGCTAATAGCACTTTCAATAAGTTTTTTTAAATATTAAATTGATTAATGTCAAAATTTTTTATGTACTAAATTGATTTTTTTAAATTCAATTATAAATTAATCATTTTCAAAATTTAAGTAATTATATATTTTACCAAAGTTCTGATACTATTTTTAACATTGTTGCATACAATTTTGAGTCTTTTGACAAGTAGACTCTTTCTTTTTTTTATTTTCAATTTTCTATTTTATTTTCTTTTCTTCACGGGGCAAAAAGGGAGTATATTATATTAAAACATAATTAATAAAACACAAGATTACAAGCAAGCAGTTTATCTGCCCATAGTAGCGGGGAATCCATTTTGATACGAACATATAGGAGCCTTTTCACCTGAAAATGAAAATATGGCCATACGCCCGAATAGACTAGAGTTTAAATTTTGCAGCGGTACAAAAAGTATCACTTAGCTTCCCAAGAGCGCGCCCGAATGGTCAAATGATCAGCTCTCACTCACGTTCGCTACCCTCGGTGTGTGGAAGAGCTTGATCTCTTCAACCAGTTGATTACCATAGAAATTGATATTGGAAATTTGATTCGGATCTTTAGTTTCATTAACTGCATTATGATACATAGATCTAATCTCTTGTATAGACCCACTAATTATGTATATAAGTTTATGGTGGGGTTATTTTAACTAGCTGATCATGTGCAATAGGTGTTTTGGTTGAATTGGAGATACAATCTAATGAGATGTTGAGTGATGATGTTAGAGAAAGAAGAATGAAAATAGGAGCACACATACTTAGTTTCTCAGAATGTGCATATGACATTGGATTAAATTTGAAGTATATAATTAGTTCTTGATTCATTGTTGATGAATTTGCTACTTTGATCTATTGTGGATTGATGCAGCAGAGTGTTGATGTACTATGAAACCAGTCAATTTTGATTTTGACCATTGGATGGACGATTAAAATGGACTATTGATGATGACCATTGAATTACATATGATGATTTGATAGGTGAGATTGAAGCCTTTTTTTTGCCCTTTTTTATAAAACAAGCTTAAGACTTATCAACACCATAAGAAGCCTAAAAAAGCTCAAAAAGACCCTCGCCAAGCTTATTTTTTGTGTGCAAGAAAACTAAGTAAGATTATGAGTGAATAGATGGATCCAATGTTCCTTGTTTCAAGCCTATCAAGGTAGATTTTCTAAAGTATCTCTCTAATTTGGCTCAATTCCTCAAGTCTTGCTGCCAACCGAACTTAACCTTATTCCTCATATCTTGCCGCTAACCCAAGAAACTGGTTGATCGCATAAAAATTGGGTTAAAAACATGAGTATTGTAACAACCTTCAATAATGAGATATCTGTTTCGCTTATGTCCTTGTAAATTCAACTATCCATTTGCTCTTATTACCTCTGATAATTTCCCTAATTGTAATCCTCGAATATTTCTCCATCGAGAGAATAATGATAAAAAAATCTCATAAATAGATATTTAGTTAGTAAGCAGGAAATTAATGTAGAAAATTTTCGATTGAATCCTATAATAATAAGTATTTTCTCATTAGTAAAAGATATTAAAGACAAGATTACTCAATACAAGTTAATAACTTACTAATTATATACCTATGACTTTAGATTTTGAGCATAAAATGAAACGATGAATTTTTAGAGAATATTGGCTAACAAATAATAGTTTAAAGAAAAACTACTATGGTTGAAAATACGCGATGGTTAAAAAAGATCAATATTTATAAATTTGAAACTTAAATAGAAGTTTTGATTTTACATGGTAGGAATTTATAAATTTTTTATTCTTTAGAGCTACAAGCCCTAGTTTAGTGTATTGAGTTCGGAAACCCTAACCGCGTACGTGAAAACCCTAATATTACTTAATCACATAGTTATATAATGCTATATATTAATTTCAAATTATCTTTTATGGTATTTGAAATTTAGAAAAAGCTCATTATATTATTTTCTTTAATTAATTAATAATTCGTCTGTGTACTCACTAATAACTATATGATATTATAAAATTATTCGTCTTATATACATTATAACTTCCTATTCTAAAATCTATTCGTGAGATCTCCTAAAAATTATAAAATTACAATACATGTACGGTGGAGATAGAGCAAGTGACAGTTGCACATTATCAAGAATTCTCCTCATAAAATGCTTGAGAGTGACATGTTTTGATTAAATCTAACTCACACACACAAATTGAAGGAACCATCACCATTTCTTCTTGAAGAAGTAATTTTCATTACAAATGCTGCAAGTTACTTTAGTTATTTTATGTACATAAAGTCTAAAGAAATTAAACCCATATAATACATCTCACACTCATAAACTACCTCCAATTTTATTTGATAGAACCAAGAACTATAGCTTCTCTTTTTCTCTCTATACCTAAACCAACAACAACTTAAAAATACATCCTTCCGATTAGAGTAAAATTTTAGAAGAACACCACTACGTTTTTCTTACAAAATTTCAGAGAAAGAAGAATGAATTACTTTCAACTTACTCAAAGCTAAGGTACTATTTTCATCTCTAAAACTATTTTCATAGATTGCATTAGAATACATGATACACTTAGAATCACCCTTGAGTGATGATTAAGATATCCTATCTTTATATTTATGCATTTAATCTTGAAACATTCAAACTAAGAACATGAAAAATGAAGATTGACAAGTTAGTAGAGTGATAAGAAGATACATACTTCAAAACGTGGTAACTTTAATCAAATCCAGTCTAAACAACTATATAAGGAACCTAGGAATTAGCATAACTTCACAAATATAATGATTTTACTATTGACATAATAAACTAAAACTATGAAGAACACATATACATAAATATTTTTTTCAAATAGAAGCAATATAGATATGATATCATGAACTAAAACACGGTCGTAATTAAGAAAGAACAGTAGTCATGGCCGTAATCGTGATCGTGATCTCCTTGGAAATCTAGAAACAATACTAACCATGACCATAATGTTGATTGTGATCCTTAATGTACTAGAATTTAGACATATTATAATCATAACATGGGGAGTAATCTCCTCGAAAAATAATTTCATATCATGATGACCACGATGTAACCCATGATCCCGTCGTATCTCCGTTTCAACATCTATCATGATCGTGATAACCTCCGTGATCTTTATTGTGCCTATATTTAATCCCATCATGGTTGTAATAATCCTCATGATATCGTCTGATCTACAATTCCAACACCAATAATGGCCATGACAAGAATGTTATCACTACTGAATAGAAATTCAAATACATCATGCTCGTGATTTTATCTATGTTGTGAATCACCAGTGGACACCCATGATTTGATGCCTTGTCTCATCACCACCTAAATAATGCCTATGATCTATACCTTAACACCCAGACCTTATAACATACGCAATTTCTTAAATTAATGAAAAAGATATAGACTTAGGAAATTAAGGATTTTAACTTAAGTATTTGTTAGTTAATATGAGGATATGACTTAGAATTAAGTAATTAATATTAAGAAATACTTGCAACAGTTAGGATATAGATTTTGGTCTTCATAAAATTTTAAGGCCACAAAATATAGATCAATGTAAGTTATGTAAATTTCAAGTTGTATAATCTTCATAATTAAAGATATATATTTAAATCAAGATGAAGAGAAACACAATAAATATAAAAATTCAATATGAGTCTTGGCTAAGTAAAAGGTAATAAACAAAGATAAGTTCATATAAACTTTATAGCTTAACATAGAAAAAAATTGACTTTAAGAACATTGACACAAATATCAATACTATAAAATTGACTTAAGGATAAGAGAAAAGTATAAGGAAAACTAAAACTCAAGTCTAGAACACAAGGATATAGTATGTGAAATAAGTATAATGATGAGTATTTGTTATCTCAATTCCTGGGAAACACAAATCAAACTTTAGAGTCTTCATAAGATTGCTACGATAATTAAGTAATGACAGACAAGTGAGTAACTTTGATCTTATCATATTATTTGTACTTGCAGTATAGTTGCATGCATAAAAATATATTAAAATTTTTATGTATGTGGGGTTAGGAATACTATATGCTGCTTGGTGATTGTTTGGTTGCCAAACTAAAATAATAAAAGTGAAAATCATTCTGCATGTTATATATACATATATATTGTATGAAAATTGTTGAAGCCTTTCTATAAGTTGTATGATTGCCAATAAATATGACTTAATGTATTGACCCCATAAGATGCAATTAAAATGTGATGACCCCGTTATGTATTAGCATTTCAGTTCTAAGGTAATACTTGTTTTTCTAGATGTAAATTTCTTAGTTGTACACAAGGTTACTCTGTTTTGCTTGATTCCTTGGAACTAAACTAGCATTTGAAGGAATGCCACCTAAGGTTTTGACATGAAAATAGCTAATACTTAATGGATCTAGAGGGAGCTACTAGGACCCCAACCTTCTAGGCTTGGTAAAATTAATTTTTTTGAATTTTTTTAAAAGAAAAAAATGTATACTATATGTATACTATGAAGAGTAAATATCAACATAAATGGTTAAGTATTTAATTTTATATTAATGAGGTAATGGGTTCAAATTCTCTGAGTCTACTTTTATTTTACTTTTTCATATATCTATTACACATTAATTTTTATTTTGTTTCTCTCTTTTTTTTCCCTCCTTTTCTCTTTCATGATAACTAGTAGAATTAAAGTCATTTATCAAAAAATTAGATTTAGCTAAATAAATTCTTATGAACAACTACTTTTATTCATATCATACAACAAAATAATAATTATATTGTTCATATTATAAATCATTTTGATTTTATTGCATAATATTTTCTAAATAACATTGGGTATAAAATTTGAGATTTCATGTACTAACTCTATTGATGATTAATGTTTGATGTAATATATATACAATTTCTTTCCAAATGTACTAAATATTCTTAATTGTTTATTGAATGGATTTTTTCACACTTATGAAATTCGAGAAAATATCATAGTGAAATCATTAATAAAATTCTTATAAATATATATAATGTGATATAATTGTAACAGTAAGCAAATACATGAAATAATTATTTAAGATACAACCCTCCCCCCAAATCATATCATCCTGCATTTGTCTATAGGTTTGTATAATTAATAATATGTTAATTAGAAGTATACAACAAATTAAAATTTGTGGCTTATATTGAGATAACATATTCTTGTTTTATCTAGTCTAGTATATCATTATAGTACAGTATGATTGTGGGTCTGTTTGGATGGTCTATTTTTCGCTATCCATATCTGTATCTGTATTGTATCTATATCAAAATGAAAAGTGTAAATATGTCCGATTTGGATCTATATTTTATTTATATTAGATCTTTTCATGAGAACTGTCAAAATTTTTTTATCTATATTTATTTCTTGATAAATAATTTATTAGAAAAAAGTTTGAAAAAAGTGTCTGTATCTGCTAAAAAAAAAAAAGAGCCAAATAGATTATGGTTAATGAAATATGTCGCTCTATAAGCTTTACATATTTATTTTTTGAAGTTTTTTCAAAAGAATGTATTTTAATTTTAAGAAATAAAAACAATTTGAAATACAAATCGAATCATTGTATTTTATTTTTCAGTTTGAAACTAAATAGTATGGTTAAGTTTGAATTAAATAAAAAAAGAAAAAGAAAAAAACTATAATAAACGATTTGATTGGATTTGGGAGGACAAATGACTGAACGCAATGGGCCTACTCCTACAATAGATACCAACCGAGGCTGGGTTTTTTTGAATTTTCTGCGGATTGCCTATGCGAGAAAGATAAAATAGTTGCTATAAGATGTCCAGAAGTAAAATAAGGTTGAAGATTACAAGCTAAACAAGGTTAATGTTTCAAGCTACGTTAAATTTCTGTTGTGTATTTTGTTATTGTTTTGATACTTCATTTGTATTGATAATATCAAAAGAGAAAAAAAAAAAAAAAAAGGATTAAATTTTTGGAATAAGAATACATGAACAATGTTTCTCTTTCTGCTAATAGCGTAGATTGGAATTCTAGATACCGGACGTGTGCATGACACGGCCTTCACCTAATGGATATATTCGTCATTAATAACTAATTTAAATAATAATATAATGCAGCTTTCCAATAGCCCTCTTTCAGTGTATATTTATTTTCATTGTCAAAACATCTTACAACTAACCAGTCATTAAATAATATCCAATACATATTTGCAATATATTTGCCATATCATAATGGGAAGCAAAATTATGGAAATGTATTTATTTGGAAGCTTACATATGAGATTATGTAATCCTCATTGTCAATACCTAATGGATTAAAAAGCTTGCAGACTATATGATTACTTTTCCTTTTGTAGGCAAATCCATTTTGAGAAAATATATACGATTTGGCAAAAAAGAGGAAAAAACATCAAAATAATGAAACGTGTGAATTGTCTTGATTTATTGTCTTCTTAGTTATAAGCAGGTATCCCATTTGAATATATATCCACAACATTTCCATCTAGGAAGCAGATAAATATATTAATGTATTTAAAAACATAATGGATATTTGAAACCCTACAATGCTCATGGATTCTTTGTCTAAATGCCCTTATTCTTTCTTTTACTTGTTTTTCTAAATTTCATTTTTCGCTCAAATTTCCCACACTAATAATAATATCCATTTATAATCCGTTATACAGAGGTAAGACTTGCCTCTCTTCTTTGCAAATTCGCAAATAAAGATACAGAAGTAAGTTTTGCAACGGAGTAACCTAATTTGTTCCATTTAGACTTAAGAGGTAAGTTTTGCCTCATTTACCTAGAAAATGACAAATATTTAGAGGTGAATCCATGGATGAATGGACTAAACTTCGTATAAAGAGAAATGAATCGCCTCACTTGCTCACTTTTACACCATTGCTACTCAACCATTAGTTTACAAGATTTCTCTATGTATTAAATGCTACAAAATTGTAATTAGTGAATTGACATATATCCTTCTTTAATAGGAACATAAATTCAATTATTGCATTGCTTCCTTGATACTATGGATGTGTCCTATCAAAATGTATTGCCAAATGATAGATGTAGTATAATTCTTTCCTTTTCTTTGAGAGAATTTGTGGGGATAAATGCATTTTGGTTATTTGTATATTTATCCTTTTAACTTTTTAGTGTCTAAATTTATATTTGTTATGATTTATTTCTTCTGGTTCAATTCAGTTTCCAAATAATAATGATAATAATAATATAAATATAAAATGAATAAAACCATATTATGGACTAACTTATCAAAATTTAAAAATATATGCTCTCTTGTGTTTTAGAGTATATATATGTGTGTATAGGTTGTGCATGGATAAACTAAACCATTCTGATCTCTTATAGACTGCTTATCTTAATTCTCTAGTTTTAATCAAATTCATCAAAACATGGCAGGGTATGGTTGGAACGGAAGGGAGATCAACGT
The DNA here is from genome assembly GCA_024138025.1 of Combretum micranthum. NCBI lineage: Eukaryota > Viridiplantae > Streptophyta > Magnoliopsida > Myrtales > Combretaceae > Combretum > Combretum micranthum. Next base: position 57,854 of record JAMXBD010004088.1, on the reverse strand, counting down.
AAACGAACTGAGCCCAACACTGCTTGCATGTCGTGTATGTGGCAGGTCGTTCTTGAACGTCCAATCCTTGGCACGCCATCTCGACGCTCATATAATCAACGTTGGCGATTTTTGTGCGAATAATATGGGAAATTTCATGGTCACTGCCCCCCCACCAAACCAATTTCAAGGTGGTCGTCATCAACTGATGGATAACATGAATCAATTTGCTTACCATCCTCTTTAAACCAAGTGCCCCATCATCAAATGCAGTCAATAGTGAATCTGGTCTAGGGTTTCTTCCAACAGATACGGTCGATAATTCGAAACTTTATACCAAGTATTACTTGCATTTATTGGACTATCCAATTCCAAAAATGACAACAACGATGGATGACGACGATGATGAATCGAATCCGTCGAACATGGATTTAACCTTGAAACTGTAATACTCCATTGCGACATGGTTCCAATCAGATTTGGATCTTTTTAGATTTTGAAAAATTTAGCTATGGTAGGTATGAATAATCCTTTATCTCTGATAAATTCTGCGCATATTACTGTTTTTGATATGGAGCAACATATGATGCATTTGTGTTTTATTCTTCCCTATCTATGAGATGTATTTATACATTTTTATTTTGTGATGCTTGTCATTAGACTAATAATTATCACTAATTTAAATAAAAATAGGGAATCGTACGTAATAAAGCAAAAGAAAGTGAGGAAAATAAATGAAGGTTGTTGAATGGATGTCTGGAGGATTGCACATATAGGAGTGTTGAATAGAGAAATAAAAATAAAATATTTAAAAACACCCTTGATCTTTCTTTTCCACCCCTATAATCTTTATTTGTTTTAATATTTTCTAGAATTCTTTTATAATTAATCTCCCGAGATGTTGTCATACCATATGTGATTAAAAAAATGGATGAGACCGTAAAAATAAAGGGATAATAACAAATAGCACCTAAATTTATTAAAAATATAATTAGATTTTAAACTTTGAAATTGATCAATTTAGTATTAAAAAAACATTTCTTATACACTAATAGGTCCTTCAATGCCAATAATATCTTGTCAATTTTTTTTAATAGGTGCTAAATTAATCAATTTTTAAAATTCAGATACCTAATTGCATATTTATCAAAATTTAGGTATCATTCGCAATATTGACCTAATATATAAATGTAAATATGTATATATATATACACACACATGTCACAATTGCGTTATAAGGTAGTTTAAAGATTTGAGATAATAATTTTCATTGTCTATTATAACAAGATGGAAAATTAAGAGGATCCAATTTCATAATAAACTCAATGATTTTTCAACCCATGTTACTGTGAGGGTGTATGCTTCTAGAATCAATTTTTGCAGCTGTATTCTGTCGTCCGAAAATACGTTTCATTAAATTTTTTGATGCATGATCTCTTATACATCTTTAATAATTTATAAAATAGGGGATGGTGTTTATTATTTGTATCATTAATTATAGTCTTTATCCATTATCCTTAACTGAAAAGAGCTATTTTACCATTCCAAACTTTGTAAATCCATTCCAATAAAGGATGTTATTTCCCAATTGTACCAATTTAGGCAAGATAAACAAGCTTTTGTAAGATAAATACAATTTAGGTTAATATTACAAATGACACTTAAATTTTAACAAAATATGCAATTATATACCTGAACTTTGAAATTGATCAATTTGTTACCTCAACTTTGAAATCGATTAACTAATACCTAAAAAACTTTTTGTGTACTAACAATACCTTCATTAAGTTCTTTTAAGTGCTAAATTGATCAATTTCAAAGTTTTTTAGGTATCAAATTGATATATTTTAAAGTTAAAGTACTAAATTAATCATTTTCAAAATATAAGTATTTAATTATATATTTTGCCAAAGTTTTGATACATTTCTAATATTTTCAAAATTTTGAGTCTTTGACAAGTAAACTTCTTTCTTTTTTTTTTTTATTTTCTATTTATTATTTTCTTTTCTTCGAAGGGCAAATAGGAAGCATATTATATTAAAACATAATTAATAAAACACAAGATTACAACCAAGGTAGTTTATCTGCCCATATTAGCGGGGAATCAATTTTTGATACGAACTTATAGGAGTCCTTTTCATCTTAAAATGAAAATATGGCCATACGCCTCTCAATAGACTAGAGTTTAAATTTTGCAGCGGTACAAAAAGTATCCCTTAGCTTCCCAAGAGTGCGCCCGAATGGTCAAATGATCAGCTCTCACGTTTGATATTGGAAATTTGATTCGGATCTTTAGTTTCATTAACTGCATTATGATACATAGATCTAATCTCTTGCATAGACCCACTAATTATGTATATAATTTATGGTGGGATAATTTTAACTAGCAGATCATGTGCAATAGATGTGTTGGTTGATTTGGAGATACAATCTAATGAGACGATGAGAAATGATGTTAGAGAAAGAAGAATGAAAATAGTAGCCAACATACTTAGTTTCTTAGAATAATGTGCATATGGCATTGGATTAAATTTGAAGTACATAATTAGTTCTTGATTCATTGTTGATTAATTTGCTACTTTGATCTGTTGTGGATTGATGCAACAGAGTGTTGATGTTTTGTGAAACTTGTCAATTTTGATTTTGACCATTGGATGGACGATTAAAATGGCTATTGATGATGACCATTGAATTACATCTAATGATTTGATAGGTGAGGTTGAAGCCTCTTTTTTCCCCCTTTTTATAAAACAAGCTTGAGGCTTATCAACACCATAAGAAGCCTAAAAAGCTCAAAAAGACCCTCACCAAGCTTATTTTTTGTGTGCAAGAAAACTAAGTAAGATTATGAGTGAATAGATGGATCTAATAATCCTTATTTCAAGCCTATCAAGGTAGATTTTCTAAAAATCTCTTGAATTTGGCTCAATTCCTCAAGTATTACTGCTAACAGAATTTGGCCTAATTCCTCATATCTTGTCGCTAACCCAAGAAACTAGTTGATGGCATAAAAATTAGGTTAAAATACGAGTATTGAAACAACCTTCAATAATGAGATATCTATTTTGCTTATGTCCTTGTAAATTCAACTATCCATTTGCTGTATTACCTCTGATAATTTCCCTAATTGTAATCCTCGAAATTTCTCCATCGGAGAATAATGATCAAAAACAAAATTTCATAAATAGATATTAAAAAATAGATATTTAGTTAGTAAGCACAGAAATTAATGTAGAAAATTTTCCAATTGAATCCTATAATAAGAAGCGATTTTCTCAGCTAGTACCAGATATCAAAGACAAGATTACTTAATACGAGTTAATAACTTACTAATTATATACTTATGACTTTAGATTTTGGCATAAAATGAAATGATGAATTTTTGAAGAATATTGGTTAGCAAATGATAGTTTAAAAAAAAATCGCTAGGATTGAAATATATACGATAGAATAAAAAACAGATCATTATTTATCAATCTGAAACTCAAATAGAGGTTTTGATTTTACGTAAATGGAATTTAGAAAATTTGATTCTTTAGAGCCAAAAGCCTTAGTTTAGTCTATTGAGGTAAGAAACCCAATCACATACGTGAAAGCCTTAATATTATTTAATCACAAGTTATATAATGCTATCTATTAATTTAAAACTTTCTTTTATGATATTTGGAATTTAGAAATAACTCTTCATATTATTGTCTTGAATTAATTAATAATTCATCTATGTACTCTCAATAACTATATGATATTGTAAAATTATTCGTCTTATATACATTATAACTTCCTATTTTAAAATCTATGCATGAGATCTCCTAAAAATTGTAAAATTATAACTACATGTATGGTGGAGATAGTGGGCAAGTGACAGCTGCACATTCTCAAGAATTCTGCTCATCAAATGCTTGAAAATGACATGTTTTGATTAAGTTTGCTACTCACACACATAAATTGAAGGAACCACCATCATTTGCTTCTTGAAGAAGTCATTTGCATCACAAATTCTGCAAGTTTTCATATTTTTATGTATATAAAATTTGAAGAAAATCAGTTCTAAATAATACAACTCACACCCATAAAATACCTCTAATTTCATTTGAAAGAACCACAAACTCCAGCTTCTCTTTTTCTCTCTATACCCAAACCAACAACAACTTCAAAATACATCCTTCCAACTAGACTTAAATTTTGGAAGAACAACACCACCTTTTTCTTACAAAACTCTTAGAGAAAGAAGAATGAATTACTTTCAACTTATTCAAAGCCAATGTAATGTTCTCATCTCTAAAACTATCTTCATAGATTGCATTAGAACACATGATACTTAGAATCACCTTAGAGTGATGACTAAGATATCTTATCTTTATATTTATGCATTTATTCTCGCAACATTCAAACTAGAATATGAAAAATGAAGGATTAACAAGTTAGGAGAGTAATAAGAAGATATATACTTCTGCAACGTGGTAACTTTAATCAAATCTAGTCAAAAAACCCATATGAAGAACCAGGAATTAGCATAACTTTACTAATATGATGATTTTTATGGCTAACATAAAGGTAGAACTATGAAGAATACATATAGATAAATATTTTGTTCAAAAAGGAGTAATATAGATATGATTTCATAAACTAAAATACAATTGTAATTTAAGAAAGAACACTAGTCACGGTCGTAGTCATGATTGTGATCACCTTGGAAATCGAAAAACAACACTAACCATGGCCGTAACCTTGATTGTGATCCTCACTATAGTTGAGTTTAGACATATTATGACCACAACATGGGGGAGAGATCTCTTCGAAAAATAAATTTCATACACATCACGACCGTGATGTAGCTCATGATCCCTTTGGATCTCAATTTCAATATCTATCACAATCGTGATAATTACCGTGATCTTTACTATGCCTATATTTAACCCCATCATGGTCGCAATGACCCTCGTGATATCCTCTGATCTACTATTCTAACAACAGTAATGGCCATGCAAGGACCATTATCCCTACTGAGTAGAAATTCAAACACATGACACTTGTGATCTTGTTTGTGATGTGAATCACCAGTGAATCACACCCATGATTTGATTTCTTGTCTCATCACCACCTAAATAACGCCCATGATCTATGCCTTAACTCCAAGACCTTATAACATACAAAATTTCTTAAATTAATGAAAAGATACAGACTTAGAAAATTAAGGATTTTAACCTAAGTTTTGTTAGTTAATATGCGGATATGAGAATTAAGTAATTAATCTTAAGAAAAAATATAGATCAATGCAAGCATGCAAATTTCAAGTAGTATGATCTTTATAATTAAAGATATATATTTAAATCAAGATGAAGAGAAACATAATGAAAATAAAAATTCAATATGAGTCTCGACTAAGTATAAGGTATTGAACAAAAACAACTTCATGTAAACTTAATGGCTTAACATAAAAAAAAAAAAATGATTTTAAGAACATTGACTCAAATACCAATACTGTAAAATTGAACTTTAAGAACATTGATACAAATATCTATAGTGTAAAATTGACTAAGGATAAGAGTATAAAGAATACTAAAAACTCTTGTTTAGGACATAGGGATATAATATATGAAATAAGTATAATGATGAGTATCAATTATCTCAATTCTTAAGCAACAAAAATCAAACTTTGGATTTCCCGTAAGATTACTATGATAATTAAGTAATGACAGACAAGTGAGTAACTTTGATTTTGCCATATTGTTTGTGCTTGCAGTATAGTTGCATAAGTAAAATATATTAAAATTTTATGTATGTGGGGTTGGGAATATTGTATACTTGGTATTTGTTTGGTTGAAAAAATAAAATAATAAAATTAAAATCATTTTGTATGTTATATATATATATATATATATTGAAAAAAATTGTTGAAGCTTGTTTGTAAGTTGTATGATCATCATTAAATGTGACTTAATGTGTATTGACCCCATAAGATGCAATTAAAATGGTGACCCCGCTACGTATTAGTGTTTTGGTTTAAGGGTAACACTTGTTTTTTCTAAATGTAAATTTCTTATTCTATATAAGGTTGCCCTTGTTCTGCTCGATTCTTGGGAACTAAATTTACATCGAAGGAATGTTGCCTAAGATTTTGACATGAAAATGGCTAATATTTAATGAAGTTTCTTTGTACAAGGTTGGGAATAAAATATTTGAAATCAATATATAAAAATATACAATACTCATTCTTTCTTAGTCCATTGATCCTCTTGAGTGTAGTAAATCCCATAATGGAACTTCTTTGTTCTAATGAATGAGTGAAATATTTGAAATTACCATATAAGAATGTATGGTACCCATGGTCCTCTTGGTTCTTTGTTTCTCCTAGGTGGTTATCATAATTTCCTTCTAGCCACGGTAAGAGCGTAAATCTCCATCTGTTTGGATTCGAGTTGTCCAAACTTATACTTATTCATATGATGAATGTCTCATTGCATATGCATGTTAATTATACTTATTTATTATTGCTATGTGTGGTATAGTCTGGTTATCTCGCTGAGCCATTGTTTTGCTCATCCTCCAACAACTTTGTGCAAGAATAATTTATGCTGGAATGGACTAAATGCGTGAAGAGAGTTCTTCTTCAATGAAGTCCTATAAGATAGGAAAATGAGCTTAGAATACAAACTATATGTTTTGTATATAAATTAAGACTGTATTATAAAAGATAAACTTAGAATATGAATTAGATTACTTGTATAATTATTTGGGTTTGTATTATGTAGATATACTCAATCTTGCTATTTGGTAGAGATACCGATTTTCTGCGGTTCTAGTAAATTGTAAGATATTGTATTTCTTTAATTATCAATATGTATTTATATAATTAAAACTTGTGTAGTAAATATTAATTGAATTTTTGTAATCTTGACTTACATAATGGTTTTTCATGTTACTAATGCACACATGGTATGATAACTTCATATTAATCCTATTAGCCCTTATTAGGTTGTGATACTAATTGCACTACATTTGTGTTTGTGTGAACTAGAGCCATCATTTCAATTTTACCCTACCTTCATGTAGAAAATTTCCTTTTAGTGAATCTTTACCAACTTATATATTTGGTTCTTCTTTATGACAACCTTGAAACGTATGAGCATTCTATTGAATAAGCATTTTATTGATCTTCTCTACTAAACAAATAGTGTTTCTATAATATCAAATTAACTAAAGCGCAATGGAAAAATAAGCTTGGGGGGCTTTGTCGCATGAACTCGGATTTCTAGTATAACTTGTGTTTATATCCGACCATAAAGAGATTGAGCACATAGAATTGTATGATCCCATGCTGTTTAGTCCACACTCTTATTAACTAAAACAACCCTTTAAGGTGTGTTTAATATCATCTTCTAGATTTTGGTATCATAGGGAGCTAAAAGAATACATATGCCATATTTTCTTAAATAATTAATGGTTGACAAGCCATTTCTATGAATCACAATATAAATAGCTTCTATTTTTTAGGTTGAATTTAGGCAATAATTTAGCTATTTTGTATGAGAATCAATATCATGAACATCCTATAAAGCCCTTAGTAAAGTATTCCTTCTATCAAGAATGATATGATAAGTTTAAGTTCTTTGTAAAGTAATAAATATTTCAAATTCAACTTTTCTACTCTCCCATTCCAACTCACTCTTCTAGACATGCTTAACATAAATTTTGGTGAATTCTTATAATTAGTCCTTTGAAGGTTCTCTCACTAGAATAATTGCTTTTTACATAACTAATTCCATAATAGCTTGGTGTATTTCAGTTCCCAACCTATTTAACTCCAAAATCCTTATTTTAATTCTCATTAGTGCTAAGTGCACGCCTCGTCCTTATCCTAGGTTACTTAATGAGTTGCTTAAGATGCCACAACAACATTTTAAATAACTTTCTATACTAAGTAACTTCCACTTTACTAATGATTACTTTCATAGGGTTATTTAATTATTCTTTAATATTTTTATGGGTCTCATGTTATAATTATTTCCAAGGAGTTACATGGTAATTTATTTTAATGTGTAATATTTTAACTAATAAAAATAGAGAGAGAGGGTTGCATAATCAGGTAACTTTTGAATGAGAAAGTGTTAAGTAACTTCCTAAGAGCATCTTTATCCCTGTTGTCTAAGGAGTTGCCTAAGTGCCATGTCAGTAATATAAAACAACTCTTTCTGTTAGGAACTTTCTATTTTATCTATGGTTACTTTTAAGAGAGTCACTTATCTATTTTTTAAATGTTTTGGTCTCATTTTATTTTGTTACCTTAAAACAATGTATATATATATATATATATAATACAAAGATCAAATAAGTGTAAAATGACTAATGGCAGGAGTGAGATGATTGCTTTTTGTAGAAATTAAATAAGTGTGAAAGGACTAATAACAGAATGAGTGAGGGTAGCTATCATAGTAACTTTAGTTGCTAAGCAACCTATTTTATTGTCTAAGCAACTGCTATGTCACTCATATTACTTGGAGTAAAGATGCTCTAAGTAACTCACTTTATTGTTGAAGAAAGTTGCTTGACATATGAACCTGTGCCAAGAAACTTGCAATAAAGATGCTCTTTATTGGATAGGTGACTGAAATTCTTTGAAAGCTACAAGTTCTGATGCCTATGCTACCAGCTTTGAGATTTACGCAACCGGCCTTGAATTTTTCTTCAATTTGAAAATTATTTCCAAGAGAGCATGGTTTGTTGTAGGCTGGCACGTTGGCCTATTATTTGTGCTCCATCGGCCTTGAAGCCAGCGTTAAAGGATCAGATTTTGTGGTTGTTGAAGACTGGCTCAAAGCCGCCGGCCTTCATCCTCAATGCCACCGGCCTTTATTCATAAAGTTGTTCGCCTATGGCTGACATTAGACTAAAATTTGTGACTTTTAATATGCCGACCTGTGTGTCGGCTCACACAACATTTATACATGTTTGTGTGTTGTTTTTATGATTTATGTGATTCAAATTGATTGGGTCTCTTATACACATATTCTTTTATACTCCTTTTTCAACACTAGTAGATTTTGTTCTCTCATTTGCCGATGGTTTTTCTTGCAAGGGTTTCCAGAAAAAATCTTATGTGTTCTTTAATTTTCTGTTTTGTTTTTACCGTTGTTTGTTTTATTCAGATCATAATACCCTTAGTAGTGATTATATCTTAGTTATTTTAATGCATATTGTTTGCATTTGCAAGATCTATCCTAATAGCAATTTCATTAGGATTCTACACTCTACCGTACCTACAAATCCTTCCATCAATTCAACTTATTTTAGAGCTCTTTTAGTTGTAAAAAATTCTACTCATTGGAATCAAAGGAAAGGCTAAGATAAGGGTAATAATAGTATAAATGCTATTGTTTTTACGATTATATTGCAATTGGCCATAACTAAAATGACCAATGTATACATAAACCTCTAGAATATATACATATCCTTATCGGTTGTCAAAGGCAGGTAATGTCTTAGAAGCTGCCATGAAAATCGATAAAGAGAAAAATTATTTATTGAACATAATTTAATGATCTATAAGGAACTTAAGTTCTTAATATGTAAATTGTCAAGTATTTAATATAAAGAGTAGATAAACTTTTTTATCTTTTGAGATATGGATTCAATTTTTTTTCCCCTCAAAAGGATCTTAATCCAATTTCATCAAACCATTAACTAGTAACATATTTGGACTAATTACAATAGCAACAAATTCGGTAGATCACAACTTAATAAAAATAATGTAGCAAGGATCAACCCTACGCTCCCCAAAACTTTATTACTAGTTATAAAACCTATAAAAATTTCCAAAATGGGAGAGTAATCTATATTAACATCAAATATGAAATGACATACAAAAATAGATGAGTAATTAATAAATATGACTTAATGGTAATCGCATTAAATTAAACCCAGATTCATTTTTGAAAACAGGTTGACTCATGTGCTTCCTATAGTTGGCTTTGAATGTATAGATTTAAGTGGATCTCAGGAGTCGATTGTAAAAATGTGAATCCATATATCTCCTTGAAGTGGGTTTTTAAAGTATAAATGTTTAGTGTTTCCTAGAGTTGGTTATAAATGTGTGGACCTATAGTGTTCTCAATTCTTGGATGTTGTTTATGGTTTATTTGGAAACGCGTATGAATGTATGTATGTTTGAAACACACAACCGATTCGGTGACAACTCTACATTGTCCTTTAAGAAACGAGTTTATTAAAATTAATGTCGATGGATGTTGGTTTGAGGAGAATAATGCAATTGTGTTAGCATCATTGCAAGAGACATGGAGGAAGACTGAAAAGGAATTTTATTCAACGTTGAACCCAACAAAATTAATTTAGTTGAAACTATAGACTTGAAGGGAGTGTTGAATCTTGCTCATGATAAGTGTGGTAGAAAGTCATCATAGAGACATGTTTTATAATAGTTTTCAATTTGGTTATGTCCATAAGCTAGAGAATAAAAACATCATATTTTCTTTTTAAAAATTAGTTTTACTTTGTTCTTTCAATTTTATAAGTAGGAAAACTAATGTCTGTTGATTAGAATGCAACTTGAGGTAGAAACGGGATACACGTGCTCCGGGATTGAAATCTCTCATCTCCTCTTTTATTTTTGATTAAAGTAGATCATGTAACAATTGAGGCTCTCACTCTCCGATGTCTCTTGTTGTTTGAACTTGCATTATATTAATATAACAAGTATCTCATCTTTGGGGAAAAAAAAAAAAAAAACACCTGCAGTAGAAATCCTAGTTATCTTATATTTATTATTTATTTATGTAACAAAAAAAATTTGAAGGTTATAGTATTTACTTGATGGCGTGACCCTAGAGGTTCTCCCTCCTAAGTGATTTCTTATAGAAATATATTATGAGGATAAGAGTTAGGTCTTATTTACAAAGTTTTGGATAGGTTTAAGTTAAACCTATTTTAAGAATTCCTAAATTCTTTTCCCTTTTAAAATGATTAAATAGTTTCCTATTTACACACAACTATTATTACAATCCATTAATAGTTGTTAATGATTCATTATATCTTTTAAAGGTTTTTCTACCCAAAAAGAAAGGTATCTATTTTTTCTTATTTGGCAACCACATTTATATTTTCCACTAATATATTTCATTTGTAGGTATCTATGCCTATATATTTATCTGTATTATTTTTTGGATTACTATCACGAATGGTACCTAAATTTTGACAAAGTGTACAAATACGTATTTCAAAACTTTGAATTTGATCAAACTTTGAAAATGATCAATTTAATACCTAAAAGAGCTTTTCGTGCATGCCAATAGTACTTTATCAAGTTTTTTTAAGTATTAAATTGATCAATTTCAAAGTTTAGTAATTAAATCGATCAATTTCAAAGTTCATGTACCTAATTATATATTTTGCTAAAATTTAGATACCACTGTGACATTATCCTTTTTTTTTTAATTTACCACAATCTTTGAGGCTTATATTACCTTTTTTTTAGGGTTAATGTCACGAATGTACCTAAAGTCTTCTAAAATGAGCAATTAACTACCTAAATTTTTAAATAATCAATTTAATACCTAATTATATCTTTCATTTGTAGGTATCTATGCATATATATTTTTCTGTATTGTTTTTTGGATTACTATCATGAATGGTACCTAAATTTTGACAAAGTATACAAATAGGTATTTCAAAAACTTTGAATATGATCAAACTTTGAAAATGATCAATTTAATACCTAAAAGAGCTTTTTGTGCATGCCAATAGTATTTTTATCTAGTTTTTTAGATATTAAATTGATCAAATTCAAAGTTCAGTAATTAAATCAATCAATTTCAAAGTTCACTTTTGCTAAAATTTAGATACCATTGTGACATTATCTTTGAGGCTTATATTACATTTATGCCAATAAACTTTTAAACGATCAATTTAATACCTAATTAAACTATTCACTATCATAAATACTCTCCTCTAACTTTGTTTGCCTTCGTTAATGACTTGGCACTTCAGTCAATGAATACTTAACATGGCCGGATCCATATTAAAAAAAAAAAAGAAAGAAAACTTCTAGATTTTACCAAAACTTTTTATGAAAATCCAGTACAATAATAAAATATTTTAAAAAGAAAGAGAAAAAAAACATAGAATGTTGGAAAAGTTTAGACTAGTTTAGAAAAATCACATCTTGCTTTGAGTTCTTATCTTGAACTAAGAAAGTTGCTATATTAGGAGGTCACTTAAGAACATTTATAGGTGGAGGGACCTTTTGAAACATTTGGTAAGTATCCTTGTAAGCCATTGGTCAAAATGGAGAAGACATTAATTGGACTATCTAGGGATTGGACAAAAAAGATCTTTATTTTACATTCTTTTTAATTACATTATAAGTAGATTGGATAGATTAGAGAAGAGAAAGCACAAAAGCTCAGAAAATAAATGAAAAAGGGTGGGAAAGAGAAGGAGAAGAGCAAAAGGAAAACTACATCTTTCACACTAAATTTGTAGCTAGTTTTTATGGATATTTTAAACATAACAAATAAATTGGTGAAAGTAACAAATAAATAAAAGATTGGCTAAAAAAGGTGATAAACAAATAAAATAAAAATTTTGAGTTAAAAACTTTCTCTCTCTGGATTGAACTCCATGAACAAAACATTTTTCACTAAACTTTTCTTCAATTGAACATAAAATAAAGAAAAACTAAAGTTTGAGATTAGTTTTAGTGTGCTCAAGGAACAAAAAAGACCAAACTTTCACTTTGATTCATTATGAACTATGCAAATCAAAGATCAAGTTTTATTTTTTTTTCTGTGTGTGACACCTTCGACCGTTGAATACCATTCTCAATTCTAACACTTGAACTAGCCTCAACAAGACCTACCAAAATTGCATCGAACTATTTACCAAAGCCAACAGTAAACCACAAACCACCACCTAACAAACCATACCTCACTATCAACCCAAGACCTAGCTTGACACCATTTGCAACTTGGTGGATCATTAAAGCCATAAAATACCATTATATGAGCGTAAATTGATTGGAGCAGGAGAAGATTACGCTAGAATATATATATATATATATATAAATTTTAATTTGCAATTAGGAGGGGAGGTTGGGAAGATTTATTTATTTTTCATTTGTTTGTTTCTTCTTTTTTATTTATTTCTTGTTTTAATGCGTAGTTTGTAGATTGAAATTTTGTAGGCTCTTTTTTTTTTAATTATTGCGCAGTCAAAGGAACACGTGTCCATATATCATTGGGTAAAAGAGCTAGCAAGCATGATAGAGTTAACTAAACTAGTGGAGGTAGTCTTTATAAGCGCGAATAGTTCAATTAGGTAGTAAATAGATTATTTCAAAATTTAGGTAGTTAATTGCTAATTTTGTAAAACTTCAGTAACTAATTGATTAATTTAAAGTTCAAGTACTTAATTACATATTTTTCCAAGATTTAGATACCATTATGACATTATCTTTTTTTTTTTTTAATTTACCACAATCTTTGAGGCTTATATTACATTTCTTTTTATTATTAGATAGATTAGAAGCGAGAAGTTATATCGTGACTCATGTCTTACCCTATATCACCATGAAACTTGTATTTAATAAAATCTATAACCTAGTGGAACTTGTAATTTTGTCTCATCTTTTTATAGATTTTAAGTCTTTATGATATTAAATTTACAAGTTCTTCCATGTGTAAAATTTTGGATTTATAGCAAAACATATTTGGAACTATCAAATGGGAAAAAATAACTAAAATGAAACAGTTAATGTCATGAATGGTATTTGAACATTAGCAAAATATGTAATCATGTATTTGAACTTTAAAATTGATCAATTAGTACTAGAAAAACTTTGAAATTGATCAATTTATGCATGAAATACTTTTCGTACGTGCCAATAGTATTTTTTAGTTACTAAATTGATCAATTTCAAAGTTTTTCTAGTACTAATTGATTAATTTTAAAGTTCAGGTACAAAATTGATCAATTTTAAAGTTCAAGTACTTAATTGCATATTTTATCAATTTTAGGTATCATTCGTAACATTATCTCAAAAAAAAAAAAAAGACTATGTAACAAGTAGAAAAATAGGGAAGAAGATTGAGAAAGAATAGGAAAATGTGAAAAGTGACTTTAGGTTTAGCTAATTAAGATTTTTATATATGCTTGGACTCTTTCTTTACTTATTTTTACATAAATGTCACTTTGGTACTTGAATGTTGCCTATTTGTGAAATTAATATGTGAAGATTCAAAGCATCAATTAACTAAATTGATACTTTAAACTATGGGAAATTCCATGGTCTTATTGATTCTTTAATATCTCAAATTTATACATTACTTACTAAAATAATTAATATTCCAATTATTATATTAATTTTAGGCTTAACGTCATGAATGGTAACTGAACTTTGGAAAAATATACAATTAGGTACTTGAACTTACAACTTGATCAATTTGGTACTTCAAAAAACTTTTTATTCACACCAATAGTACTCCATTAAGTTCTTCTAGGTACCAAGTTGATCAATTTCAAAATTTATTGATACTAAATTAATTGATTTCAAAGTTATGTACTAAATAGATTAATTTAAAGGTTTAGGTACCTAATTTTATATTTTACCAAAGTTTAGGTACCAAATGTGACGTTTACCCTTTATTTTAACGGTTAGATTGGCTGGAGTATATGCTTCTTAAACTTTAGGTAGTTGTATTACAAAAAAGGTAAAGTTCAACAAAAGTGACAATTACTCTATTTATTTATTTATTTTTCATTAAATATTTGTTAGTAATAAAATAAAGAATTGTCATGTAATTTTTATTTGGGGATAATGTGATAATCTGTATCTAAACTTTGAAAAAATATAATTAAATATGTGAACTTTGAAATATATCAATTAGTATCTAAAAACTGTGAAATTGATTAATTTATTATCTAAAGAACTTAATAGAGGTACTATTAGGATGTATAAAAAGTTCTTTCAGGTACTAAATTGATTGATTCAAAGTTTAGATACCTAATTATATATTTTGTTAAAGCTTAGATACCATTCGTGACATTAACCCTTTTATTTATAAATATCAATTAATAACTTTTTATAGGTTGAATGAGTACCCTAAGACTTCTACATTAAGTACATAATGGTGTGCGATATAAGTCTCATGGTAGGTAAAGGATGTTAAGGTCTCATACCCGTATCTTATCACATAAGAGCAAATTATTAAAAATATATACCTAAAGCCTACCTTATGGCCCTTGATATCGCTCAAAGTCTACTCGACAAAGTGTGCTGCTAAATGGAAGGATATTATCAATGTCAATAATGGTAATTATACATTGATCTATAGTGTTATGATGTATAATAATATTATTAGTTCACTCCAGTATAGTTTTTTATTTGATTGATTTAGTAAAGGAGCATCATTAGTTTTCTTTTTTAGGTGTCGCATTGGTTTTATATTGCAACTTACACGATTATATGTGTGTGTATATATATGCACAAGTAAAGACATGCATATACTTATATATATATATATATTGTGGTTTATTTACTTCTTGTTTATATGATCTCATGTTATGATTCTTATATACTTTATGTAATTCAGTCTCATTTCATAGTGTTTTAGCTTCAATAATTACAGTAGAGTTACTTGTTTTCACTTTATATTGCACTAGCCACTATGAGTAAGCATGTAATCTTATTGAAATTTATACTTGTTTCAACTAGTAGGTTCCAAGTATATTGAAGTCATATAATAGGTTTTAGATATAATATTTTAAAGGGTTAATGCCAGCAGTATTAGTCAAAATTAGTTAACACCGTTATCTTATGTGATATTATTAACTAATATAACATAGGTTACTCTAGCATGCATACGAAAAGTTTTTTAGCATGAAATTAATCAATTTCAACTTCAGGTACTATATTGATCAACTTAGCACTCTAATAGTTAATAAGTGCATTTTTATTTTCATATTTTAGCCTTTTTGGCTTAATCAAACATAAAACTTGCTCTTACTTTCTACATATTATTGATTACAAATAATCTTGTTGGTGCTTTTTTCATTTGTTTGTGCAAATGGAAAAGCTATAAAATAATTAAGTTTTTTATTTTGACACCTTCTCCATCTAATTTTAGTCATTAATATTATTTATCTTTGGAAATCTCCCTCATTTGTTCTCATGGCCACAAGTGCTGACACTTCGAATCATTTAAGCAGGGATAGGCCATATTATAATCAAGGTTTGCCGCTCTTCATAGGATACATAGTTTACGTTACTGCTCGTAAATTCAAATCAAACCCTCATTTCTCCTAAAACTTTAAATTGCTTCTGCCCTTTTCCTTTTTATGAAGTTCTAAGTTTGCTCTTATTTTCGAAATATACAACTACTTCTCAAAATGATCTTAAGATAATTTTTTTTTTCAAAAGAATTTGTTACTAACTCCTATTGTAAAAGTAGAAGTCATTTTGGTTTATGGGGTATTATTGTGCAGCTCTAAGTTTACCCATTTTCATATGTACAACTACTCAAAATTAAAAGTTATTTGGGTTTTTGGTGCACTATACTACAGCATTTAAAAAATTAATTATTGAAATTTATTCGGGAAATTTAATTCATTGTACAAAGAAGTCATTTTTCATTATTTTATTTTTTAATAAAATTCATCATTTAGTTGTGACATATATTAATTATGATAATATTTTCTAAAAATTATTATTTTTTACCATTAATTATTTTTAAATCAATCACCATGTATATAATGCGAGCTTATACCTAATTCTTAAAATAACTATCATAATTTTATTTTTAGACTTGAATAAATTGGATTTATTTAATAGTAATAGAATATGAGGAAAGACAAAAAATAAATAAATAAATAAATAAAAGTTATTAACCATCCATTCAAGAGGAATGGCCAAGGAACCATAACTAAATACTGCTTAGTCACTAGTAATATATATGATAATTATTTTATGTATTTATCTTATTAGGAATCTATATTCCGTTATTAATTTTGATGAGATTGATCTCGTTACTATCCAATGGCTTATAACGTACCAAACCTTGATTAAATCACTAAAATAGTTAATATTCTAATTATTATATATATTTTAACGCTTAAATGGTTGACTGGATTGTCCCATCTACAAGACTACGGAAGCTCCCTATCTTATTGGATGATTAATCATCTCTCTTTCTGCTCTCGAAACTGTCCTCGATATTACTCCACTCTCTCTTCTCCCTCTTAATTATCTATAATAAAAATTGTTCCTACTCTCTCTCTCTCTCTCTCTTTGGTATATTTGTATACCTGTTGTGTCTGTATGGATGTGCCATAAGCTAGTACTAATAATGTGGGTTCCTTTCTCTTTTTATGCAAGTGTTATCACAACTCATCTTTTGTAATACTTTCCATGACTTATGCAAATGATTTAGGAAAGCAATCATTTTTTTTTTCGATTTCAAGGTCCTTCTGAACTAAATTTTTATTATATCTAGTTATAGTACAATAATGGGTTACTAAGGATTGGTGCATTCATCAGTTTTTTAAGGTACATTTGTTGGATTTCTTGAAGAGAATGAAAGACTGATAATAAAAGCAAGAGAAAATTTGCTGTGTAAACTCTAATTTTTTATTGACTGGTAATGAGTTTAAAAAAAAAAAAAGAAAACTAACTGAAGAAACCAAAAATAACGCACTACATGGAATACGTTGCCATAATCAATAACTTCCTAAAAACAGTGAACGACTAATTTATTTTTGAAACAATCAAACAAATTTAATATTGCAGTAACGAAAGCACAACTTCAACACTCTTCCTTACTTTGGTTGCTGCAAACTCCAAGTTTCTCTCTAAGAAACTCAAATTTTTTTTCACAAAGGCTTTGTAAGTATGTCAGCTAATTGAAGATCAGATCTGCAGTATTTTAAACCAACTGAGCCTTCCTTCTTCACTTCTCTAAGAAAAATTAACTTGATATTAAAGTGCTTAGTTTTTTCGTGAAAAACAGGATTGTTAGATATGGCAATTGCAGCTTGATTATCAAGTAACACTTCGGTGTATCCTTCTTGCTTCATATTCAAATCCACTAGTAATTTTCTTAACCACAAAGCTTGATTTACAGCAGCACTAGCTGCAACAAATTCAGTTTCTGCTGTCGATTGTGCCACTATATTTTGCTTCATTGTGGCAATTCATTTGGGATCCTTCTCAGCTTCCAAAAAATCTGTAGGTTCAAGTACAACAACATTGCATCTTTGATAAATATCAGAAAGTGATCTTATACCTCTAACGGGAATATCATCAACCAACTTATCTTCTTTGAGTTGCAATTTTGGAACTTGATCAAGAACTTCAACTGATTGTTTTCCTTGTTGGCAAATTTTACAATTAAAATTTCAGATTCAAGACAAGGGAGACCTTGAACCAATTCCTTTCTCTGCAAATTCACCACAGTTGTATGATTGAAATGTCCAAGCTTCTTGTGCCAGACGTTTGCATGGACTTTTATTGAGAATGTTGCTTTCTCCTCCTCCAATGGATCAAGTGCAAAGCTTTTCCCTTTCATTTTTACTTTGAATACATCATTTCCGTTTGCATCTTTAATTAAACATTGATTTGTTTCAAAGATAACTTTGAAACCTTTTGGAATCAACTGACCAACACTCAACAAATTTTGACTAATGTTAGGTACAAATAACACATCTTTGATAAGCTTTGTACCTGAAATGCTTTTAATTGCCACTGTGCCTTTTCCCTTGACTGCAACGTACTCTCTATTGCCAAGCTTCACTTTGGAAGTTACTGACGTGTCCAATTCCTTGAAGAGATCACGATCAAAGGTCATATGGTTGGTACAACCACTGTCCCACTTCTCATTTGGATGGCACATATCAAAGCAGGAGGCTACAAAAAGTTGCTCCTCCTTTTCCTCGTCAGCAACTTGAGCAACATTCTTTTGCTGCAAATTCACTTGTGTGATAGTCTTTTGTTGAGTGTTGGTCTTGCAAATTCTTTGATGATGTCCCATTTTTTGACATCTTTTACATTACTGGTCTGGCTTTCTCCAGCATTTGAAAGACGGATGACCTTTTCTTCAGCAATGTTTACAAGGAGGGAAATCAAATTTTGTTCCCTTACTAAACTTAGCTTTTGTAGCTAATGCACCTTCAACAGACCCTTTAGACCTCATGAGCCTTCTCCATTCTTGTGCCTGCAAAGAATTTATCAATTCTACCATTTGACTTTTGATAGATCTTTAGTGTTTTCTAGTGAGGAAATGGTAGCTTCAAATCTTTTAGGAACAATTACTAAAATTTTTTGAACTAATCTAGTATTGGAAAATTCAGAACCAAGTAATCTTACTTTGTTTGCAATTCAAAGCAATCTGTCAGAGTACTCCTTTACTGTCTCAGAATCTTTCATCTTCTAGAGCTTAAACTCTCTGATTAGGTTCAGAATTTTCATTTCCTTGATCCTCTCATCTCCTTCATACTCCTTCTTTAGGAAATTCTAGACTTCAAAAGTTGGTTTGATTGTCATAATTCTGACAAAGATTTTAGGATAGACTGCAGCAAATAACATAGCTCCTGCCTTCGATTTTTTTCATTTCTTCTCCTTGTGATTCTTAATCTACGCCATTGTTAGATTTGCAGGTAATGGAGGAACTTCGTAATCCTCCTTCATAGCTTCCCAGAGATCATTCGCCTCTAGATAAGCCTCCATCCTTGCTGCCCAAACATGATAACCTTCACCATTGAAGACTGATGGTGCTAGTGCAGTAAAAGGAGCTTCTAAATCCATGGAAGAAGAAAGCAATGATAAAAAAAAGTTCTCTCAATCACAGGTCCCTCAAGAAGAGAGTTCTGATACCAATTTGTTGGATTTCTTGAAGAGAATAAAAGACTGATAATAAAAGCAAGAGAAAATTTGCTGTGTAAAGTCTAATTTTCTATTGACTGATAATGAGTTTAAATACAAAAAAAAAAAAAGAAAACTAACTGAAGAAATGGAAAATAACGCAATACGTTATCATAATCAATAACTTCCTAAAAATAGTAATCGACTAATTTATTTTTGAAACAGTCAAGCAAATTTAATATTGCATTAACTAGCATTTAATATTGCAGTAATGGAAGCACAACTTCAACAATTTTATTTGTAAATTGAAATATATTTTAAGTGATTGAAGAGTTAAAGGTGATTTTTAATTGGCAACAAATGTAGGTAGTTTGAGAAATGATTATGAATCATTAGTAATGGTTTTGAATTGCCAATAGATGAGAGAATCCGTTATGATTTCAAATTGCTACTATACGACGTCACTAATGATGGATTTAAATTGCTTCTTATAAATGTAATGAAAGATTATAATAACCATCACAATTATCAAACCTTTCATAAGATTTTTTATAATAATGCTAACAAGGTCAATAACTGTTATGATTATAGATCCAACTCATATGGGTCTATAATCAAGAAGATCCTAAATATATGTTTATATATTTAAAGGACACTCAAATTAAGAGTATCCAAAGTATATGACATATACTTGGAAGAGGACTTGATAATAAAGAGTTTTTGTGCAAAACAAAGGAGTTTTATGTTGTACACTGGTTGACAAGGGAAGCAAGGTTGTTGGCTTAGATGAAACAAATGTTAGCGTTGAAATTGAAGAATTCTTGCCGAGAGCTCTAGGATGGCTACACCAGCTTCAACGCCATCGGCTTTAGGTGTCTATGCTACCGACGTTGAGATGGCATACATTGTCATGGAACAGTGGCATTTTCAATGTGGCCCTTATGCTACTAGCCTATGTTTTATTCTAGCCAGCTGTTGTCTTTTGCATATAAATAGTCCTTATTTGTCCTAGGGTTTGTATGGAATGAGTGTGTGCCTCTTCTCAAGCCTAGAAAGAGTATTCTAGAGAGAGATAGAGAGAAAAGAAAGGAAATTATGCAGAGAGAAACTCTAAAGGAAGAAAACTTTTTTCTGTTTTATAATCCACCATTTACGGTGAAGTTTTGTGAGATCCACCGGCTTGGTGAAGAAACAAATATCCATCGTTTGTGGTGATGAAATAGTGATCCACCATTTGTAGTGATGATTGAGTGATCCACGAGACAGATCTAGTGAAGATTAAACTTGTAATCCCATTATTTTTAATAGTGGAAGAAATTGTGCGCTACTGTTCTTGTGGTTTTTCTTGCATTGGGTTTTTCACGTTATATCCTAGTGTTGTCTGTTTTATATATTCGTATTGTTTATTGTTTATCGCATTTGGAAAAAGGTGGTTTAACCTCAGATCACAGGTTGATTAATTGTTTAGTTAATCGATTTTGTTGTTACCATGATTAGGGTTAGGCTTTTTCCTACCAAATGGTATTAGAGCCCAGGTTTTCAAAAAAAAAAAAATAAAAAGAAATTATGGTTTTATTGTAGCGTAAATATGGCAGAATCGTTAGGTATGATGATCAAATTGAATTCAACAAATTGCTTAATATGAAAATCTATGATGGATGATCTGTGGTATTGCAAAGATCTATATTTGCCTTTGCCTTTGGGCGGTAATATTGCAAAGCCATAGGACAAATCTGATGTTGATTGGACAATCATGCATAGAAAAACTATAGGTTATATCTGACGATGGGTGGATCACAATGTGTATCATCATGCGGCCCAAGAAACGAGAGCAAATGTCTTATGGAGGAAGTTGGAATCCATGTATGAAAGGAAAAAAGCCTTAAATAAAACCTTCTTGATTAGGCGAGCTGTAAATCTGAAATATAGGGATGGATCTAACATGGCGGAGCGCTTGAATGATTTTCAAGGGCTGATGAATCAGTTGTCTGCCATGAAGCTAGTGTTTGATGATTAGATCCAAGCATTGTTGTTGCTGAGTTCCTTGCCTGATAGTTGGGAGACACTGATTGTGTCTGTTAGTAACTCTACCCTAGAGGGAAAGCTCACCATAGCAATGGTGAAGGATAGCTTGATGAATGAAGAGGTTAGGAGGAAGGATCTTGACACAAGATCTGATGTTAGGGCACTTATTACTGGTAAGCCAGAAGGAATGGTAGAAGTAGGTATAAAAGATCATCTGATGAAAATGATGGACCTGAGAAATCTGGGAGAAAGCCTAAGTTAGGAGGAAGGAAAGTACTCAGATGCTACTATTGTGGCAAGCCTGGTTACATGAAGAGAGAGTGCAAACTCAGGAAGAAAGAGAAAGGCAAAGGTGATGAAAAGGATGAAGACACTACAACTGCAGTAGCGACAGATGATGATAAGATTGTCATTGCCTGGGATGATGATTGTGTTAGTCGATGATGACCAGATTGTTGATTCTGGTGCCTCCTTCCATGTGACATCACATGGTAAGTTCTTCTCAACCTATACTGCTGGTAATTTTGATAATGTTAAGATGGGAAATAGTGGTAAATCTAAGATTGTTGGCATTGGAAACATAGTTTTAAAGACTAACACAGGTTATAGGCTCATTTTCAAGAATGTCAGACATGTTCCAAATATCTGCTTTAACCTTATTTCTGTAGGAAAGTTTGATGATGATGGCTATAGTAGCTACTTTGTGAAGTAAGATGGAAGCTCACCAAGGGTTCTCTCATTATGGCAAAAGGAAATAAGAGGAATACCCTTTACTTAATATCAGTAAAGCTAAGTAAATGAGATGTGAATCATGTATTCTTACATGGAGGTTCTAATGATGGTAGAAAAGGGGGAGATTCAGCTAAAGAATCTTAAGAGCCTCATGAACAATTCAAGATGAGAAGATCTGCAAAAGATCGAAGACCATAAGTTAAATTTAGTCTAGATGAGTATGTCATACTCACTGATGGGGAGAGTTAGATGGTTATAGGATAGCCACGTGAAATGAGAAGAAGACAAGAAAGGTTAGAGCCTTGCAAGATGGACTGAAATCCTTGCATGAGAATAGGAAAATTGACTTAGTGAAACTACCAAAGAGCAAGAGACCTCTGAAGAACAAATGGGTGTTCAGAGTGAAGACTGATTGAGACAGCTTACTACCAATGAACAAGGTAAAAGCTAGTTGTAAAAGGTTTCAGTCTGACAAAAGGTGCTGAATAAAGACAGTAGGAATAGTGATACCCCCGTATGAGTTGGAGGGAGAGATTGTTGTGGTTATAGATCTAACTCATATGGGTCTATAACCACGGAGATCATAAATATATGTTTATACATTTAGAGGACATTCAAATTAAGGGTATCCTAAGTATAGAACATATACTTGGAAGAGGACGTGATAATAAGGAGTTTTTGTGCAAAACAAAGGAGTTCTGTGTTATACACCAGTTGACAAAGGAAGCAAGGCTACCGACTTAGATGAAACAAATGTTAGCGTTGAAATTGAAGAATTCTTGTGGAGAGCTCTAAGATGGCTACACTAGCTTCAACACCACTAACCTTGGGGTGTCTACGCTGCCGACGTAGGGCAGGACGCCGGTGTACATTGTCATAGAACAGCGGTATTTTCAACGTCACTCCTATGCCGCCAGCCTATGTTTTATTTGAGCCATCCTTTGTGTTTTACATATAAATAGTTCTTATTTGTCCTAGGGTTTGTATAGAATGAGTGTGTGCCTCTTCTCAAGCCTAGAAGGAGTATTCTAGAGAGAGATAGAGAGGAAAGAGAGGAAATCCTAGAGAGAGAAACTCTAGAGGAAGAAAGCTTGTTTATGTTTTGTGATCCACCATTTGTGGTGAAGTTTTGTGAGATCCACCAGCTTGGTGAAGAAACAGATATCCACCATTGTGGTGATGATTGACTGATCCACTAGATAGATCTAGTGAAGAACAAACTTGTAATCCATTATTTTTAATAGTAGAAGAAATTGTGCACTACTGTTCCTATAGTTTTTTCCGTATTAGGTTTTTCATGTTATATCCTGGTGTTGTCTGTTTTATATATTTGCATTGTTTATTGTTTATTGCATTTGGTAAGAGGAGATTTAAACTCTGTTCATAGGTTGATTAATTGTTTGATTAGTTTGTTTTGTTGTTATCGTGATTAGGGTTAGGCTTTCTCCTAACAATAACTTTATAAACTTATAGCATCTGTACTAAATTTTCATGTGAGAGGTCTAGGTTGGAATCTCCTTCCCTATTGTAATTGGACGAACTAATAATAATAATAATAATAATAATAAGCAGCAGCTATCGATGTTTCTATTAATGGTGAGTCGCCGAAGCCCACTTTTTGCCAAAGCTAAAGGACATCGAGGACAACTAGTGCGAGTTCGCCTATCCTCGGATAAGACCAAAATTATCGGTGGTTAAATATATATATATAATATAATATATATTCATCGCTTTATAAATTAAAATTTCTGGAATGCTCTAGATTTCATAATCTATATTTAGTGCTTCGAGAAAAATCAAATGGGCACAAAAGGTATCTTACTTTTTATACCGACTTTCCTTTTCTGTATCGGAATCTTGGAATTTAATCTTTTGGATCACAAAAAGTTAGCTCTTACGAATCTACGTTGATCTGTACGATCTAGCCCCATCGAGAGCCAAAAGCCAGTTATTTTCTATTTGACCCCTAGTACATCCCGCAACATTCATAATTGGTGTGTATATATAACGAGTAAGGGAAAAGTCTGCTTTTTGCAAGAGGGATTTTGATACGGCCAGCATGTTTAGCTCAAACGTTAACTTATTTAAAAAAGGAATAATATCTCAAATAACACTTCAATTTTAAAAATGATCAATTTAATACCTGTAAGAATTTGATTGAGTTATTATTAACATACACAAAAAATTCTTTCAGATACTAAATTGATCAATTTCAAAGTTCATGTATCTAATTGCAAATTTTGTTATAACTATAAGAAAATTGGGGTTTAGAGACGAAAATTTTATCTTTAAATGTAAATTTTCTTCACAAAAACCATTATCACTAATTGTATTTATAGAAATATAATTTGTTTTACTCATTTTCCACCGCAAAATTTTCATTTCTAAAGGTCAGTTTTCTTGTACTGTTAAAATTCAGATAACATTTATAACATTAACCCTTTAACGAATTATTAGACTCTAAGTCAACCCAAATTTTTACAAAACTTGAAAATTACATGTTTGAAGTTAATTAGTTTAGTTAAATGAGATTTGTTTCAAACATAAACTAAACTTGTTTATAGATCAACCTAAAGCTAAGTTGCTCTTGGATAGTCTACAATAGCTTAACTTGTCAGCTAAAATTAAATTGTTTGCAACATTAAGATGGTGAGATTAAGTTAAAAATAAGGTGCTAAATATACAAAATGTATGTTTATATAAATAAATAGGAAAAGGAATAGCGATTTAGTAAATATTAGATTATGTATGTATTATAGAAGGGACAGTGTCAAAAATGGTATATAAACTTTGCCAAACATACAATTGGGTACCTAAAATTTAAAATTAATCAATTTAGCACATTAACTTTGAAATTGATCAATTTATAGTACTTGAAAAATATTGAAATTGATTAATAGTAACTCAAAGAACTTGACAAAGATATTATTGGCATGTATGAAAAGTTCTTTCATGTACTAAATTGATTAATTTCAAAATTTTGGTTCCTAATTATGTATTTTGTCAGTTTAAATACCATTAGTGATATTAACCCATTATATAAAGAATTAGAAATTAGTTTTTGATTCTAATAGATATATTATGTATTATATATAATATAAATATGAGGAACATACTTGTGAATTTGTGCACAAGTTTAAATGAACTAGCTTTAGAGCTTTAATGAGCATGTTCACAAGCGTAAATAAGAGCTTGAGTTAGACTTGATTAGATAAACAAACTATGTTTTGAGTTTAAGCTTGATAATTAACTAATTGAACTCAAGTCAAGCGGATCCTAATGGTAGCTAAGCTTGAGTAGTTTAAGCGTAAGTCTGGGAGCCATATAGCCAATAATAATGCATGGAGCTTAATATAGCGTATTAAATGCATAATACAACTAGCATGGATAATTATTTAAAGGGTTAATGCCAACATTTGATACTTGACGTTTCAACAAATATGCAATTAATGTTTGAACTTATAAATAACACTTACTTTTATTTTTCATGATTATTAATCCTACCTAATTAGACGGTATTAGTTCCATCAGTTTACTTGGTAGAGGGACCATATGGGATTTTGAAATGTGGCACATTGCATTTAAGAATAAGATTTTGCATTGATTTTCATTTTCATTTTCCTCATAATATTAAAAGCAAAAAAAAAAATTAAAAAAAATAATAATGAAAGGGAAAACTACGTACAAAGAAGACCCAAATCAATTTAGGCCTATCTCAACACCAAATTAGGACGAAATCTTCATAAGGGAAGAAAGTGAGCTGGCAGGGGAAGAAAATCGGTGAAAGGGGAAGAAAGTGAAACCCCAAATCAAGACTTCTAAATTTGCCCATACTCAAATCAAGTGACTCCTAAAGTGAGATTTGTGAAACCTCACAACTAATTATAGAGACAACATATCCACATGAGGGAGTCTGTGTTCTCGTGTGCTATTTCAATTTTCTATGGGGTTGTAGCTGGGGTTGTGGTTGAAGCGGCCATAGTAAAGGTTTAGTGGGGTAGGAAAATGGTGTTTATGGTGGTGTTTATTAAGAATGGGAAGGAGAAAGAGGTTCAAGGAAACACGTTTTTGAGAAAGACTAGGTGATTGTGTTTCAAGTGTAGACATCCTCCGCCTCGGGTTTGAACCAGGACCGGCTTGACACGGCAACGAATTTGGCCCGTATGGACTCCACCTAGTAGGTCCATATGGTTTTTCTACGCAAAATTAAAAAAAAAAAGTTGAAAAAATTAATATAAAT
The DNA here is from genome assembly GCA_024138025.1 of Combretum micranthum. Taxonomy (NCBI): domain Eukaryota; kingdom Viridiplantae; phylum Streptophyta; class Magnoliopsida; order Myrtales; family Combretaceae; genus Combretum; species Combretum micranthum. Next base: position 31,014 of record JAMXBD010004088.1, on the reverse strand, counting down.
GGGACGGTTGGACCTATACTGGACTCGGCGGGTCCACAAGTAGACCTCCCTCGTCTTCCTCTCTAAGGCAATTTCAAGTTTCTCATTTTTGGACCTCGACCCGATGAGTCAGGTCCTCGGTTGAACTTGACTCACCCTAGGGATATGTCTATTTAAGTGTGATGGTTGAGACTTAGAGAGTAGTGTGTGTGCATATATGGTTAGTCAGGACATATGTGGAGATGAAGATTTGAAGAAGCATTGTTTTGAGAAAGTCTAAGGTGGTTTGGTTTTCCTATTTATGTGGTTTTGTCCTTTTATTTATTTATTTATTTTTTAAAATTTTGTTTATGGTTTTAATATTATTAGGAAAATGAAAATAAAAATCAAGATAAATTTCTATTTTATAATGCAATATGTCACGAGTTGAAATCTCATATGCTCTCATTGCCAAATCAATAACCGGAACTAACATCGCCAAACCAAGTCACATTAATAGACAAAAAAAAAGTAAAAGTTAAGTATTACGTTAAGTCTTTATAAGTTCAAGTAGTTAATTTCATTTTTAATAAAATTTCAAGTACAATATATAACATTAGCCCTTATTAAATGTACGACATTCTATAACTCAAAGTATATTGGTAGTTAATTCTATAATTATACATATATAAACACTCATATATATAATATTTACATTGCAAGAACAATAACATTAAATATATAAGATAACGACACGTGACAAATATAACATCTCATTTCAAATACATATGGTAAAACACATACACACATATATAATATCATGGGAATCAACATCTGTTCCACGACAGTCCCATGACTGAGCTTGCATTAGAGCATGACTAACCTAGTTTAGAAGGTTCTTGAAGAGTATTATTGCCTAAAAAGCAAGTGTTCAAAGAAAGTTTCTTGATCCACCATGTCAGCTTGAGAAGTAACTTATTGTTATAGAATTCAATCTTTAATTCAGAATTGTGCGCTTGTGATTCTAACTTCATCTTCTGCATACCAACTTCTGTTTTTGGTTTTCTGTGATCCTTAGCTTCTAATTTTGTTAAGGTTCTACTTCTAAAATTAAATTTGAATTACATATAAATAATCTCTTGTAAATCTTAGTGAAAGATTATTGAATATTATATGAAATTACACATTCCATTGACCGATCTCTTCTCTTTCAATTCTCACTCTTATTAATTCTCTTTGATTATTGTGGGTAAACTGTTTAGTCTTATTTTGAGTCATATCAATCAATTATTAGGTGCCCAATGATCTTCCTTGGTGAATTGAATTCATGATGGAGGTGTTGTTATCTATTATTATAAAGTCAGAACCTCTACCTTTTGGTCTTCCCAATTTTTATTTAAAATTCCTTCCATACCTTAAATAACTAATTTCAACCAGGAGAATAATATGACAAAAAAAAAAAAAAAAAGAATCATATGGCAAGCATATAATTAATGATACATGGAAAGGACTATTTTGACTATTTACATTTATAACTCCTTCCACACCTATAAGTATTATATTCATCCATTCCCATTCAATTGAATTGTATCTTTATCTATTAATATCCGCTTTCTCTTTTCCAATCTTGTTCTCCTTTTCCAATTATGTTATTACAATCAATTTCTAATTAGTCAATTTGCTCTTGCTAACTTAACCAAAACTAATTAGACATTTTTTAGGGCCAAACATTTTAATAGTTTATGATAATTTTAATATTTTATAATAAATGCTTAATATTTTTAATTAATCTTTTTACAATATGCTATTGTGAAATTTTAACACGCAACGTGGATGTAGCTACTACTAGTCCTTTTATAATGAAAATCTCAAATAACCAATAAAATGTGTTATTTGTTTGAGGAAGCCTAGTCGTTTCCTCTAAATGCTTTGTCTTTCGTTTTGGAAATTAGTTGTTGTCCTAGTAATCACCATCCTAGGCCCATCATAATACATACATACATATATATATATGATCATGATTATATATGTTATATTGCATTTATATATGCTAATGATGTTTTTTTTTAACATGTATATATAATACGACTGATTAAAAATTGTACTTACAACATAACGAATCCCACCCACCCCCTAACAGAACAAAAAAAAAAAAAAATATTATATATTATATTATAATATGTCACAAAAATCCATAACATAATAAATTTACACAAAATATAACATACATATTGTAACATAAAATGAGGCATAAAATATAACATTTACTTCTTCACATAGATTATAGATACGTAGAGTAATAATGTCAATGCTATGGGCGTTGTAGCAAAAGAGCACGGACAGTCGGACAGATGCAAAACCATCAAACTACGGAGACGAAGAAAGCGTTAAGTTAATATAGATTTTTTCTGGGCGTCAAGTTAATATAGATTATTTATAGGAAAATATCTATCTACTTTGAATAATCATCGTAAGTTTTAGACATGCAAAATAACTTTATTTAGAAAATAAACTTTAATGTTTTTTTTTTTTTGCCATAAAACTTTAATGTTTTTAAATGCACAATATAAATGAGTTGAAACAATTGGGAAAATCATAATGAGTTACTAATACACACTTATAATTTCCTTTAGGAAATTCATAATGAGCTTTTATGATTCGGTTCATCTAATAATTAAAATATTAACTATTTTAGTGATTCGATGAATAGTGATGGGACATCAATGAAGATACTATAGAATTTCTCTTACTTTAGACCTATTAATTAAGAAATGGCATGTTGAGGGAATTTTATTTTGTAAACAAATACTTTCTGGAAACACTTTCACTTTAAAACTTATTATGCATATTACCCAAACATTTTATTACTAAATTTGTGAAGAAGATACGTAAAAACTTATTCAATTCAATTATAACTAATGAGCGATCCGATTATAAAAGATAAAAAAACTGAAAAAAAAAACCAAAAAAAAAGTTGTGGATAGAAATATATGTTATTGGGTATTATGCAAAATAAAGAGAAAAAAGGAAAAAAAAAAAGGAGATACAAAGAAGACAAAAAACATTGGTAAAAATTTAGGCATGGGCAGAAAAAATTAGGCTAAGCTTAGCTCTTATTGGCTGGAACAAATATCCAATTAATGAGGGGGGAAATTGCCACTTACTAGGACAATGTGGCGATTTTCGCCTCATGATCCAATTAGGGGCAAAAATCGTCTCAACAAATGAGAGGCAAAATTTATTACTGACTGAGATCATGAGGTGAAATTTACCATATTATTCTAGTAAGCAACAAATTTTGCCTCATGCACTTTGTATATAGAGTTGCCTACCTCTACCTTCTCATTCACAAATCACACATTACACGCTACTCTCAGTCACTTTCGTCTTCATCTTACTAATTTTCCTCTACTCCTACTAGTTAGTACTCCCTCAAAGTCAATTTTAATTTTTTCTACGTCAGCAAATTTCACTGATGTTATATATAAATAGATATATTTTAAAGGTAATATATTAATTTATTAATTATATTTTTATTTTTGTACAGATATCTAATAAATTGTTTAGCTTAAGCTGAATATTTGGAGTACTACAATCACCAAAAGGTTAATAAAATATTTTTAATAAATTAAACACAATCATTGGAAATTTAATATTTACATATTTATTAATTAATGTATATTTAATTTATATTTTTATATTTCTTGTTAGTAATTCAAAAAATCATATATATTTAGGATTTAGCAATTATATATTAGTATTTAATAAATAGTTATTGTGTTTAACTACATGACACGTAGATAGCTTAGTAATATGTTAATTTAGAAGATAACGTTTCGATGTTAGATGCTTGGATAGTTATACGGAAATATATGATATGGATAAGATGTGGTAATTAATCAAATACCAATTTAGGATGTCTAAACGAAATTAGCATATGATGTGTGATTTGACAATTATGTAACACAAAAATGGGGTTAGAGAATTTTTACAAGTTGTTGTAAACCATAGGAGGGGAATGGCTTAGACCTACTCGAAGTGGATTTTCCATGGCGAGGATTTAGATGAAGATGAGGTAAATGATGATGTAGTCATAGGTAAAGGGAGTATTCCACTTGAATACACCTACTTTGAAAATGAAGCAGATCAAGAAATTTTAGAAGACCTTGCCGCTAACATGAGTGATCCCGAGGGTCACAATGTTGATACGGAGATGAAAATAGTTCATTTGACAGGGAGCGATGGACTAGAATGTCTGAAAAAGAAAAGAGTCCGATGTATCTAGATCATACAAAATTCTTTATATTATCAACGGCACTGCAGATGATGAGTCTAAAAGTTGACGGCAAATAGTTAATGAAGTCATTTAAGATAGAAGATGACTACTATGAGCAGCCACGTGATGAGGATTTAGTGCACTCTAAGTACGATAGGATTGCACAGTAGCATCAAATAGACAAGATGCAAGAGAAAATTAACATTATGAACTATATCTATCCTCTTTGATGTTTTCCTTCGGGCATTACCCTTCACACCAATAGGCTGCACCACACATGGATACTTTTGGTAGCAACCTAGATCCTAGCCAGTCTAGCTTTGCACCATTCACACCAGTGGCACCTCATTTGCATCCCTACCAGTGTTTTTATGGGATGCTGAGCTAACTATCTATGTTCACACATTCACCACATCTCACAGGTCACTTGGTAGCTCCAGATAGCAGAGAGGTCAACCTCTCCTTAGTTTAGTTAGTTTTCATCATAGGTAGCCCCTTTTGGATTGTACACATTCCCAAGCACGGCTCTAACTATAGGTCCAAGTTCATCCCAATGTCCTCCATAGACCCCTACACTACCTTTTGTTTATCATCCAACACCACTTTCAACTTCCCCAGCTATAGTCTCTAAGATAACATCTATCACAGGATTAGGCCATGCCCAACATCACTTGCATAAGAGACGCTAAGCATGTTTGTTATCTGTATTTTCGTTGTTTAAACTATGTTATTTCTTTCCAAAACTTCTTCATCTTGTTGTGGATCATGTAGATCATTATGACTCATATTATGTTTTTGTTGTTTTGTATGGACAAATTGTATGATGTTTAGCATGCATGTTATTTCACATTTAGTTTTTATGTATCATAAATATAAAGTTGATTAATTTCAAGATGATATTATAAATAAGATATTTTAATAATAAAATTTTTATAAAAAACATGCAAAATTTACGTTGGTATGTTTGATTTTATAAAAACCTACTATCAATATATAACTTACACATTACATATCAATTAGTTTATAATATTATAAATAATGGATTTTAATAATAAGATTTTAATAAAACGTGCAACATTTATATTGATGTGTTCAATTTTATAAAAAAAAAAAAACTACTATCAATATATAATTTACACATATATGATTTGAATTTTAATAATCAACCTAATTAATATGATCTACTTTTATCTTTTATAAATTAAAAAAATCTAAAAAGTAAATTGGCCGTCCAAATTAAGCGCAAGTTCTAAAATTGCCAGCCAAAATTTGCATAGGATCGAAAATTTCATTTGATTAATGTGGGAAAATAAATCAGATGTGAAAGTTGCCTCATGACTAGGATAATGAGTCAAATTTTGCATCATTGTCCACATGAGACAACTTTCGCCTCATTATTCACTTGAGGTCAATTTCCCCTCAACTTACCTCTATATATAACCCTACTTGCTCCACTCTTTTTCATTTTTGTTCCTCATTTTCTCTCGGATCATACCTCCTAAATCTTTTCTCTCCGTTCTCTTCAATTTTTCACTCTGAATTTGTTTAATATTTTCTTCCCCTTAAATCATTCAATTTTCAAATCTAATCCTTCTAAACTACTATTTTTATGTACCAATTTTGCTGGTTTAGATCATCTTATCAGTTTGTTACTACAAATTCAATAATATCAAAATCAAGATAATATCTTACTATAATTAGAATATGGTTTTTTTCTTTTTAATTTGTATTTTATATTTCTTGAGTAATTGATAAATTTTATTTAATGTTTCAAGTATATGATGATTTGAAATGTGTAATATCTACACAAATATAAACATATTTGTGAAAATATAATATTTTAGCTATTTATAAAATTTAAGTAAAAAAATGTAATTAATTATGATTATTAGTATAAAATTTCTAATAAAATATTAATATTAAAAATTTCATAATATAAATTATCATAAATTATAAATTTTAAAATACTGACTTAAGTTTCATATTAAAAAAACAATAATGTTTTATTAAAAGAAAAAAGACTAGAGGTAAAACTTGCCACATATAGCATACATGAGACAAATTTCGCTTCACACATGACTGACCAGTCACGACAGCAAATGAGGCGAGTTTTGCCTCAGTCAAAATTCATGAGGTGAATTTTGTCTCTTTTTCCCTAACATGGTCGATCATCTCATGCGAAAATTTGAGGTAAAATTTTTGCCTCAGTAGATCTATTGAGATAAAAAAGTTCACCTCAAAAGCTTGGATTTTTACTAGTGGGAAATATATATTTTTTTTAATGAACTTATTAGGAATTGACCTGTATTTACAAAGAGCTATGTGCAAGCTTTAACCACTAAGTTATGTCTTTGGCCAAAAAAAAAAAAAAAAAACACTAAGTTATGTCACACATTATATTATTTATTAATTTTGGAAATATATATATATTAAACATTGTTATTCTTAATTTCCAAATAAACATATTAATCATTTTTTCCCTAAAGTTTGTAATGACCAAGCTACATTTGTCCCTAGGAAAGAGAAGTATATCCACAAAGTGCCTTAACTTACATGTTACAAAAAAAAAATATATATATCTCAACTTAAATAAAAAGTATCATTATTGGTAAATCATTAAATTAAGGCCATTATGGTCTCACAAAATACTTCAAATAATATTTAGAAAAACAACAAGAGGTGTATCGATGTTTCATATGATAACTTAATGTAACAAAAGGAGTCTAAGATTACCTACCATTTAGCACTAAAAAAAGTAAATAAAGAAAAAAAAATAATGCCTAAACCTAATATCAACTTGATTGGCAACAATAGAACTCACAATAGGCACTTTCCTCATCGTAGTATACTAGCATGAACTTGCAAATATAAACCTATAAAGGAGAGAGAACAATCCTTATTGTCAAGTGAGATGGAAAATGTCACTTGATGGTATATATACGTAATAGGCACTTACAAATGACTATTGTGTTGTACTTGAATAATCGTAGGGGGGGAAAAAACATCACGTGTACTCTTGTAATAACTAATGTGAACTCCTTAACTAGAGTTAAGGATTTACTGCCTCTGTTAGTTTCTAAGTTGTTAAATATATATACATAGACACACACAACAACATGTTATTCCTTGTTATGGCATCCATGAATCCACACACCCATTAAAATAGACACCATGCCGCTCGGTTTATAGACATTAAAACAATGCTTATATTATCTTTTAATCATTAATGTGTAGCAGTGATGCAATTCTAGCATGCAAGAATTCATGAGAGACGTCTAATTTTAAGTAAAAAATCAATTATTAATGATTTTGGGTGATTAGCCAATTAAGTAGATAAAATTCACTATGTTGTATGATGAAATTCAATAATTGAAACATCAATAATCATATTAATTTATATCTAACAACTAAATTCATAACCACATCAATAGCATCTCACATAAAATAAAGAAAAATATATCTATAGATATCAATGTTCAAGGTGAATTGAAATAAAGCATCAATGTTTCAAGTGATTAAGAGAAAAAACTAATATTTAAATGATTAAAAAAAAGAATTCATGTTTTAGGTAGATAGGAGCAATCCTTCTATTGGGGAAGCCTTTTGCCTTTTAAGTGTTAGGAATGTAGTCTATCTACTTACAAAGTTGATTCTTCTTAACAAAAAAGCTCTGCAAAGGACCATCATTGGGAAGAAGTGTTAGCTTTACCAAGTTTTTAGCACCTTCTTCAACATATAAGAAACCTGCATTGAAGTTTAGATTTCTTTTGTCAAAGTCAGGGTAGACACAATTGATTTAAATATTAGGATATTTTATGGATCGGACTTTCCTTCCTTCGGTCACGTAACCCCAAGCTTGTAGGACATCACCCACCACCTCCAATTGCAAGCATCAATAACTCATTCACCGCTCCACGATTATGGCCTTATCCACTTAGGTGTGGCTTTTCTTGTGAAAGGCGCCGCATAATGGGTTACCTACAAGACATAACCTTAATTAAATATATGGAACAAGCTCATATCATTGCTACGATGCAATGGTGATGCCTTAGAGCACGCTCTATGGCTCTATCTAGGCCGATCCTCTATGTGAAAAATACTTGCACCGCTTATCCGTACATCTTCACTAGTCAATTAGATTGTCTTCAATAGTCCTGTCAACCAAGCTTAAATGCCACCCTATCCTCCAACACTTATTACATTTGCTACTGCATTATGGCTAGTTCTAACACATCAAAACGATATAATATTTAGTCCAAATCAACCTTCATCACAGGCAAAAACATAACTTGTTTGTTCATCACCACCAAATAGTTCAGTGGTTGCCTCCCTTGAGAGGATGTGTTAAAATTAACATAGATGCTTTTGTGCTACATGGTCATGTAGCTGCCATCGGTTGTATTGCAAGGAGGAGCTTGGATATGGGGGGCCAAAGAGTCAAATGTGTAACAATCCTCTTAGTAGAGCTTTATGTGATTTATGCGTTTGCAAGAACGAAATGCAGGGGCTTGAAGAAGTCACTCTTAGTCATATATTTAGAGAAGAAAATATAGTAGTTGATGCTATAGCTAGTAGAGTGCAGGTCATGCCAATTAAAGAATGCCTCGATTTTATCCTACCTTTAAATATTCTTCCTTACACTCTTTCTTTGTATGTTGAGATGTAGCCGGCCTAGGATATAGTAAGGAGTGCATTGACTATTTTGATGATTGAAGAGTTTCATACTCCCTTTTGTAATTGCAATTGAAAAATTCTTGCTATATTAAGATAAATTACACTAGAAGGTATCAACATTTTGAGTAGTTTAAAAATAGTATAAATGTTTCACAAAGTGTATCAAATAAAGTGTCAATGTTTTGCAAAGTCTATTTGAGGTATCTATATTTGAATTAGTTTTTAATTAAATATTTTTAATTTTTCATTAATGGTTAATTATTAAGACCTTATTTGACTCATTTTCTAAACCTGATAAATCTTTTTAACCACTCAAAATATTGATACTTTAAATGAATTTACCTCTTAAACATTGATACATCTTTTTAACCATTCAAAACATTGATATCTTAAAAGAACTTATCGCTAAACGTTGATATATTTTGATGTAATTTACCTTATTGTATCAGTTACATTAATCAATAAAGCTTCCTTTATTTACCCAAAAAAAAAAGAAAGTATTTTTTTGCAACATTTTTTATAATGTTGATGCATTCTTTTTTAAATTAATGTAAATGCTGATATCTTGTTTGACCTGCTTTGTAAAATATTAACACTTTTTTAAATCACTTGAAATATTGGTGCCTTTTCTGAACTTACTCTAAAATGTTAATGCCTTCTAATGTAATTTACCCAATAAAATAATGTATTCTGATACATCATTCACTTACTTTGATACGTGGCATGCTTTTTCTTAAAGATTATTTTATAGCATAAAAACTACTAGCCAATGTACCGGATACGTATGTAGTAATAAAAACTTGTGAGTATTAGGTTGAATCTATAGGGAGCCAAATGACTAAGTACTAGATTATAGTGATTTTACTCTATGCTAGGCAATTGAAATAGAGTTTAAGATTTCTAAACTAATTAAACTACTTAAAACTATCACTATAAATTACAACTAATCTAACATTAAAAATTACACTAACTCTATAACTATTCATTGAAACTCCTTCAGTAAAAACAAGTGGGATTAAGTAATGGTTTTGGTTAGGATTTCCATTCGTTCCTTTGTAATTATAATCAGGTTTGTTCATTTGGATTTTGATTAAACTCACAAGAATTTACTTCCCTTTTGAGTTGTACGATTCTAACTGTAACATGGATATTCCTCTCGAGTAACCCATTTATAATCATCAGTTAAATAACACACTCCTCTCACAAGCTATGTTATTCTAATTGAATTTATGGTTCAAGCACGTGTCGTATCAATAAACCATAATTTCAACCGCATTAAGAATGTGAGTTCCACAACTTGAGCTAAACCCTAGTTTTTGTAATCTTATGAATAAATCTCAAATCTCGAATTGAAACCGGATCACTAAGAGTCAACCTAGGTTTACCTTAAGATCTAGAGTGTTTGGATCTAGCAATCCCGCTTGAAACTCTAGAACAATAAAAATGAGTTAACCATAGATTATAGTTCGGAATAATATCTTATCATCTAAAAAAATCATATTTGCCAAAAACTAGCTTATTTCGAACCTGAAGGGGATTAGTTTTTTAAATCAAGATCTCGGCACACAAAATGAAAAAAATATTCCAAAAAATAGTTTATACTAAAAAAAATTAAGATATTCATAAAATATCATATATAAATTTTCGGGTTAAAAATTCGATAGTTAAGACTAAAAGACCGTTTCGATACCCAACCTTTAGCACACAACCAAAAAAAAAAAAAAAAAAAAACTAGATAACAATTAATGATAAAATAATATCAAATCATATTTCAAATATCATCTAATAATTTATTGTTTCATAAAAATATCATTTACAAATTTTTCAGCTTCTAAAAATGTCACATATAGCCTATTTACACATATTTTTCTTACTACCAGTAATTTATTTGTCTTATTTACTATTCAATTATTACTATTCACTTTTATTTATTACTATTATATCTCTACTTTTTTTTACACCTATTCTTACACTTATCTCTTATATCTTTTACAATTTTCTTTTCCCATAAAACTTTACTATGCTTTTTACTTAACTTATCTTATACTTCATTACACTTTTTGCACTTAAATTTATTTTTTCTCTCTTTAATCTCCACGTGCAACTGCTGCCATTTTCATTTTTCCTCTTATTTATTTTATATTTCATTTATTTTACATCTTTAATTCTCTCCTTCTTCTCACTAAAAATATCCATTACCTCCCTCTCATTTCTCTTCCTTAACAAAACTCTTACAAAATTTCTCTACAACTCTTCTCCCTCTCTTCTCCTTCATGCCAACAACAACAACAACAACACACACATCCCATCTATTTGTTCTTACAACTTTCTTTCCTTCATCTTAGATAAACCATTAAACCTTCTTTATAGGTTCATGTTAACATAACATGAACATCATGTGTGTTTTATTTTCATAGGAAATCTCCATGAGCTTTATGATAGGAAATCAAAATATAGAAACAACATGTTGTTCATGTTATACTTCAACTCCATAATATATTCATTTTGTATTATGTTCTTGATTCTAACATGACTTCCTATATGTGTAGTATGTATAATATATGTATTAATATTTTTAGAGCCTAAATCTTACTAATCTAACATTTCATTTATGCTTTTATATTCTTGTTTATTTATTTATTTCATTCAAATAAATAAGACTAGTCTCTAGTTTAGACTTATCCTTAATCAATTCAAAATAATCTAAGTCGTAAGGAGCCTTGAAAATTAATCTAAGACTCACACGATTTTCATATTTATTTGCTTTACTTTATTTGTGAAACTGGAAAATATTCGAGTCTCAAGAGCCTTGATAAAGCCTAAAACTCCCATAATTATTTTCTTGCTTTTCTTATTTCATATATGGGACTTGTCCATTTCTAAGTCCTAGAAAGCCTTAAAATAAATCTAAGCATTCTATGATTTTCTTTGATTTTGCTTTTCTTGTTTTCATGGAACTTGTTCATTTTTAAGTTCCGAGAAGTCTTGATAACAAGCGAAGACTTCCATATTCTTGTTTTATATTTACAGATTTGATTTTCTATTCTTTTATTTTTTCATATGAATTTATAATGATATAACTACTAAGTTCATAAACATGTATGATCATATGATAATTTTGTTGTCTCAACCAAATTTTCAAAATGACAATATAGATTATTTTCTTTTATGTAAAAATGGGGCTAAGCTCCAAAGAGAAATAATTTTAATACCTAGAAAGAATTTTCATTAAAACTTAGGACAATTGTTCAAACTACACTCTTTCCACGATACTAAAATAAATTTATTATAAATTTCTAAACTTTTATTATGCACGTGTTTCTTAAAAACTTATTTATGAGACATATGCTAATATTTTGATAAGCATTTTGAATAAAATAATTTTTTTTTAAAACAAACTTAAAAATCAACTCACTAGTTAAAATCCATCCAGGAATAAAATCGGTATACAATTTGAGGAACTAAGTTTTAAAAAGTAAATTTATTTTTATGAAGTTAAGGAAATATAAATAATAGTTATAATAATTAGACACCTACTTGTAACAAACTAAAAATTTTAGTTTTCTTCCAACAACCCCCTAAAAGATCCATGTGTTAAAAAAATTAAAATTATTAATTAAGAAAGAATTATTATGAGAATAAAAATTTAGGACAAGCCATTCACCTAATTTTTCTCATATGCTAAAACTTAAAATTTTTACTATTATACAACTTAGATTTTCTTCACAAGCACATAAAGATTCATGTGTTGGAAAATAATTAGTTAAAAGGGAATTTAATATGAAAATAAAATATTAATGAATTCAAAAATAAATATGAAATTTTCTTTAATTAAGTTTCACATTTGCAAAATCTAAGAATAAAAATTTTATTTAAGAACCAAAATTAAGGAAATTTCAGAAGAAAATACACATGGAGTTTTATGTCCCAAATAGGTAAAACCATATTTTATAAAATAAACTGTTAAATAGAAATAGTTGAACAAATATAAAACCTTTGAAATTTCAAAAATATATATCTATATATACATATATTGAACCATAAATTTTGATAAGTCATATAGTTATAAAACTTAAGATGACCCATTTTATCGCAAGTTAAGAAAATGATTTTTCTCATAAAAACTCGACCTTATTACTATTTACCAAGAATGTTTTACAAAATTACTTTTGAGACAACATCACTAGTATAGAAATTTGTATATTTGCTATAAAGTATCTAAGTGAAGTAAAACTTTAGAAAATTCAAATTTGAGGGCTGGAACTTTCAGGTAAGATTTGTCTGACCCATTTCGAAATACAAATGGCTTTAAATGTTAAAAATAACCTTAGAAGTAGATAGATCTTTTTAAGTAGGTACAAAACAACTAATAATATGCGAAATTTCAAGTTAAATTGAATAAGTTATGGCTGATTTAAATTGAAATTTCTCTTAATCCGAATTTTGACAAAATAAAGATAGACCTAGAAGGGTTAAGTAGAACTTCTATGAAATACTCATTTAGATATTTTTTTATTTTAAGTGATGAGGAATACGAGGCTTCCATTTCGAAGGATTATTACGACAAAGCATATTGTGATATGAACAAGTGAGTTTTCTCTTTTGACTTCGTTACCTTACTTATACTTGTAAATAGTTGCACTAAAGCTATAGATACATTATTAAAAAAAAAAAAAGAAGGATATGCATGGGGTTATGGAATTATATGTAAATGCCTCTATGTATGTGTGACAAGGATGCTAAGTATATCGAAACCAACAAATGATTGTTAAGTATGTTATTAATATTGTCAGCTGCTTACGTATATATGATGCTTGTTTGATTACCCCAAAGTAAGTATACTTAGCCCTGATATAAATTAAATGGATATGCATTACATCTGTTGAGTCACATGTCGAAGGTTGCTAATCCTACGTGAAGAATCGGAAGGGTCCAAGGCTAAGCTTATTCGAAGAAGCTTGCGGCCATGCTCATTCTTAGGAAACTAAGGCGTACTGGGGATACATTCTAAAGATGAGCCCGCTAATCGATCGCTGAGGTAGAGTGCCGAGGACTACCAGTGAAGATCGCATAAAGCTTTAATTACCATTTCCCTAACCCTTGATACGGAGAGCATAAATCCATTCTGTGTATGGTTTTGGATATCCATACATAATTGTTTGTATCATGTAATTATTGCATAACATGTATAGCATTCTTAAAAATTAAGAAATTTGTTTGAAATACAGTGCGAATATAAAGGTAATATCTCTTTGGCTCGAAAAAAAAAAAAAATCTCATCAAACACGTTGTAAGCTTACACCCCTATAGATTTTTATTGAAACAAATATGATTGTGACTCTATTCGAAGATTAGGATATTAAGGAAATTGTTGGTGGATCCTTGAGCTTTTATGGAAGAAGTAAGAGCAAAGAAGGAATTACATTATTGAATTTCTCTTTATGAGTGATATATGATATACTTGTGTTTTGGAGATGATTAAGAAATGTATTTATTTAGACTTAAAAGATATTAGAGGGGATATGCTCCTAAGAATTGTAATTGACTTCATTCATATTTAATGATAAGTATTTCTCTTGCCTTATACATAAATGCTATCAATGTAAATTGTACTATTCCGACGCGTTCTCTTAGTTGTGATGTACGCCTTGTGCATGGTATGAAAGTTTTTGCATGACTATAGTAGTCATTCTTAGGCTTTAATATTATGTATGGCGGACTGTCATATTTAGGGTACCTTTTGGGATATGACAGTGAAAATGTGAATGAATAGTGCCAAACGATGAGGTGAAGTGAGGTCATGGTTAGTGAGTAAGGTGAATGTGGATGGAGAAATGGATGAGTTAGTCTATCCAGGACAAGATCAAAGTATGGTTTGTCCTCCAAGGAGAAAGACAAGAAAAAGAAGATAACAAATGGTATATATAGGGTTGTGAAAGGCGAGTTGGTAAATAAAGATAATGATGTGATGGTTGATTGGGTTAAGTACACTATGATGTGATAAGTATGTGGAGTAAATCCTCAAAATATAACAAAAGTACAAAACAAGGATATAAAGGTCTTATAAAATATTTACAAAAAAAGAAAAGAGAAAACAACAAAATAAAAACATCAGGTTGCTTGAGTTGATCTTGGCAGGTCGGTCATGGAGATCAGGTCGTCATTGACCCGTTCGGCTCACACCTATGCACAGCTTCTACTCAAATACTTAAAGCTGCTGTTCTACATTGCTTTGTTTGGCTGGATCCTACACCCTGTGCAATAGCTCGCCATAAGGATGGACTAAGAATCAGCTCAGGTAGACACTTGAGTTCATGCACCTTCTGATCTGATGTGTACTTTAGCAGCTCATTTTGGTGAGTTAAGCTCAAGTCGATAGTGATCATTGTATGCTGCTTCAAATGATGCTCGGTGAGAGAGGTTATGTGGCGCTCGATATGATGTTCCAGAGCCGCATCCTTGAGCACTCAAGTTCTTCTTAGTGCTACGGAGCTTCATTTGAAACACTCCATGGAAGTGTTGGGATTCAGACACATTAAGCTCAATCATCTGCAGATCGTGTCCAGTCGTGTGGAGCTCGGTTGGTTGGTGGGAAAGCTTGTTGTTGTTTTTCGTCGGGATTGTATGTACAACTCAGTCTTTTGAGATGGCAGCAGGTCAGCACTTTGAAGGTAGCTCAAAATAGATGAGGCTGGTCAGTGGTAGCTGAAACGCTGCTTGGGTGTGCGGATCACATGAAGCTTGGTTGGCTCTCCATTTTGCTGGTCGGTGCTTACCGTCTTCAATTTGCAGCTCGTGTTGGTTTCGCTCCGGTAGCTGCTTTATTTTGGTTGGTGAGGAGCGCATGAAGCTCGACCTTTCTAAATGGAGAAGCTCAGTTGTTGTTGGTTGGTTTTGCTCTTCACTGAGCTCTGGTCAATGCTAGTGTGCTACTCGCGTGAGCACTCCAAGCTGCTCGAATGTTGCTGGTGAAGGAGCTGAGGGGATCAAGTGAGCTCGGTTTAGAGCACGCAGCTTGGTTGTTTGCTCTGTCTGGTCAGGCCAATACGTCAAGTTCTGGTGCAACGAGGCTTGATTGCTCAGATTAGCTTAAGGCTAATCGGTCATGGCAACTTGACGCTCAGTCTTGCCTAGAGCAGCTCGATTGGTGTCGTGAGCTTATGTGTTGTTGCAGGTAGGTTGGTGATGGTCATGGGTAGCTTGGATGATAGATCGAATCTACTAAATTCCTTTCAGTCCAATGCTTGGAGCTTGTTGCAGGCCATCTTGAAAGCTTCATCGGCATTTGCACAAGGTTACTCAAACACTCATCTGGTGCTTAATTGGTTGGAACTCATTCCTTGCTTGGATTTAAATTTGAGTTCTGCAAAAAATGTCAACAAAAGCAAATATAAATTCTACACTCAAAATAACCTAACTCTAGTGTCGTCCTTGAATTCTCAATGGCCACCTAAAGCAAAAAGGCTCAATTTATAGTCAAAAAGTCCAGTTTGATCCTTTTTACAACTTTTAGCATACTTAAACCCCAATCTCTCTATTTATCATATAATTCCTCTTTAAAAGCACCAAAATATACATGAAAGAACGTATTAAACTTATAAATACTCACATCAATCAATCAAGCTTATTAACACGTACCTCCCACCATTCATCAAATTTGATCATTGCAGTTCCCCAATATATTGATCTCAAAGAAAGTATTAAATTTATATAGTCTTACATACATTGGCGACATAATTCCTATTAGTGTAATCTTTGGAAACTTGTAGACATCTCATTTTTGCCCATTTAAGGCTTCAATTTATAGTAAAAATTAATATTATATTAAGCCCATAAATGACAAAAAAAAAAAAAGAGCAAAAAAAACATATAAATTGTTATAAGATTTTTTTTTATCTTGATATAATGTTAATTTTTATTATAAATTAATTTTAGGTTCAATTAAATAACCTATTTAAATAGGTTTATTTAATTAAGCCCATTTTTTGGAACCTTAAATATAATTTCAATGCAAAACAAGATCGAGGTACAGGTCAACGGCCTCATGGTAAATGACACACACATGCACAAGGGAGATCTAGGTTCGATTTAGCAAGGAGGCAAATTGTCCTTTTTATTTTTCCACATGCTCCCATTGGCCAAATGAGATAAGTGTATATGTCGGCAGGCTGGCCAAATGAGGTAAGCGCATATGTCAGCAAGCCGATTGGTGGATGGTAGGTGAGCGGTAGGCTAATGTCCAGATACATTGTATTGTGGTAGGTGAGCGGCAGGCCAGAGTATCCAAATACATTGTATCGTGGTAGGTGAGAAGGTATGTGAGCATGTTAATGCCTACAAATACTGGCATATAACAACAACAAAAACAACATAACACAGATCACTTAAAAGAGATCAAATGAGGGCTTTTGAAAACTTTAATTTTGAAGTTTTTTAGGAAATTTAAAAGCATTTGGAGGCTGAAATCTATCATCGCAAGATCGATTAAGGGCTTTTGAAAACCAATTCATGATGATCCAATTAGTCACATACTGCCACCAGAATCTCTGTTCAATTACTGCTAGTTGCTTGTCGTTCACCACTTCTCCAAGTCGGTGGACGTCTTAATGTTGTACTTGGTAAGTTCTTTTCTTTTTCTTTTCGTTTTTGTATTTTATATTTAAAAAAAAAAACTTTAGAAAAAAAAGGAGAAAAAGAGAAAATAGATAAAAGATAAAAATATATTGATGCATGTAATAGAAAATATAAAATAAATATTATATAAAAAGTATACATAGAATATGACATAAATTATTTTGACACATAGAAAAACTCATTTTCATAAATAAAAAAGAACTTGGTAGTTTATTGGGTTTAACCCTTCATACTCTTTTTTTGCTAAATTGATTAAAATTTAATAAACTTAAAGTGAAAAAAGTTCAAAAATAAAAATAACCAAATCCACTAAAGTTTTTTTTTATAAAATGAACTACGTATTGTTTGATCCCAATTAGCAGACGTAGGCACCTCCGGGGCAACATAAACAATGAAAAAATATTTTCTTCTTTTCTTTTTGTATTGTAAATATCAATATTATTTGTATATAAATAATACCTTTTTTTTGTAATAATAACTTGTGAATATTGTAATTTGTAAATAATTCTTAACATTAGTAAATTCATGAGCATTAAAAGGATATAACTTTAATTTATGAATTTTAAGTGGTAACCATATAGTTTTAATAGGACAGCCCCCAAATCCAAAATGTCTGGTTTATAAAGTTTGACTTTAAATTAAATTTTTTCGCAGACTAGTAGCTAAGTTAGGATTAACCAACCCATTAGTCGTAACTTATAATTTTTCCCGATTTTAATCGGATGGAGACTCCAAAATGTTTTTAAAAATCAAGTTTCTTTTAATTTTTAGTCGATAGTCTGTGTTAAATGGGTTCGGGTTTAATACGAATCGGATTAAAAGAAATGAAACTAGAAAATAAAAAATCAGGCTCAACAGCTTGGCGACTCCACTAGGGACGCCTAATTTTAAGAAGGTTAGCCACTTAAAATTCTTTATTTAAAGGTTATTTCTTTTATACTCATTCTTGTATATTATTTATATAATTATTAATTTGTAAATAGTTGTACTAATCTTTTTATTTAAGTGATGTAGATAAAAAAATGAAATTCTATAAGTGGCCCTAATTGGGACAAATGTTATTTTAAGGGGAACTTTCTGAAAACTGTGTGTTAGATACGATCAACAGATTGTCTTAGGACTTCTAAGCAGAGAGCTGCTAGTAAGATCCTAGGGCTGTGGTTTTTCCACATCTGGTTCATGAAATGACCTCTCGCTCTAGTGTTGATCTGCAATCCACTAGACCGGGAATCTTTAGAATCCACCCCATTGCATTCATAAACACGGGTTGGTGATTAAACAATAATGGGGCATAACGTAAAAAGTTAAAGTTTCAAATCATTTTAAAATCCTCCACATGAAAATTATTTATCTCATTTTTCAAAAAAAACAAAGTTGTAACTGAAATGAAAATCTCATAATTGCCCCAAGATTAATTAGTCATCAACCCCTAAGTTTGCATCCATGTGAATTGCATGTGTAATATATAATGTAAATAATTTATTGTACTTTGCAAATAATAGCTTGTAGGTATTATTACAGTAATTTGTATATAGCTCAAAAAAATAAAAAAATAAAAAAATGTTTGTAAATTATTTTGAATAGAAAAAAGATAAAAAGATTTTTTTTTTCACTCATGTAAGGTAGTGTACATCATTGTGATATAAAAAAAATATGTATATAATATAATTATAAAAAAAAAATCATTTTTTTGTAAATACAGAAATTCTCAAAAAAAAAAACTTGTAAATACTCTTTAGATTATATAAATCGTAATACAAGACTTGTATATAAAAGTTATTAAAATATGTACAGTAGGCTTGTAAATATCCATAGATTGTACATAATTTGACCATCCGTTAATTAATTCCTCTTTTAGGTAGTTTTGAGTTCTTTTCAATTACAATTACTATATGTCATAGGTGTCCCACTCCTTTAAACTTAAGTCTATTATTTTGTGAATGTCGGTCTCCATTTGTGAATATTTAAGAAAAGAAAAAAAAAAGCCATCATCACTCTTTACAATTTATTTTGGAAAAGAACAAATTATTTTAAAGAGAAAAAATGCTCATTTATAAAATAGGTTTTAGTTTGAAATTTTCAAAAAAGAAAAATCATCTCCATAAATAAATTTTCATTTTAGGTTGTAAACAGTCATTATAAAATGTGATTTCCAAATACTTTTTTGTAGATATCCTTTATTCTTTCAGTAATTAATATTTAGTTATGTCTAGACTATAGTTTTCTAATAAATTTAAAAAATTCAAAAAAGAGAGAAAAGAGAAACTTGCTAACAATAAAGGATCTTTTAGATTTTGAGACTAATGATCACTCACTTTAGGCTAAAAGCGAACTACAAATGAAAAGATATCAGAAATAGAGGGTAACCAAAAGGACTTGATAAGTCACTAATTAGGAGCATTTATCAGGCTTAATTTCTAAAATATAAACCCAACACAAAGGGGCATTTAGTAAATTATCTTGAGGTAATGGAAAAGTAGATAATTGTAACCAAGAAAAATATCTCATAAAAAATGTCTAAAATGATAAGAGGCAAAATGAATCCCAAACACCAATTCTAAACACGAGAGCAGAGTGACATTAAAGGAAGGAAATTGACTCATTCCTAAAAGAGGTCTCCTTGAATTAATACTTAGGTCAAAATGACATAGGCAATTATTTCAATATCTCAAACACATTTATCCCTTGCCAATCCATTTGAGCCTATTAAGGAAGTATTTTAAAAGTAAACCCTATCAAGAACCACCCTACATTGGGTACCCCACAATGGGGCAATTTGAAGGTTAGGGTCATTAATAAGGAGAAAAAAGATTAACCAATATGTGCTTACCTTAGTTGCATCAATTCAAAAGCAATCAAACAATTCATTTCCTTCAAAAAGAAGAAGAGTCTCTATTTTAAAGCAATACACAACCCATGCACTTTGAGTTACAAGTCATCTAATGAGAATGGAAGAAACATAAATAAGCTTGAATTCATGTTCAAAAAAAAAAAGAAGGAATAAAAGACTAAAAAATGAGAAAGAAAATGGGTTTAAAAAAGAAAACCAAAAGAAAAAGAGAGAAGAGAGAGAGAGAGAAGAGAAAAGAAAAATAGAGAATATTCAAACAAGGTGATCATGCCTAAGGATTAGAGGCATATGCTTAAAGCTCAAAACCACCAAAACCTATCAAAACTCAATATCCAAGGTCTATAACATATTTATATCATGGACCCACCTACAATACTACCCTTTTAGAGACTCTTTAGATTATAGGACTTGATTTATTAATGCTTTCGAAACTATGGACAAGCGCATTATTAGTTTTCCTTAAGGGTTCTTGATTTGTAAACCCAGGAAGTGTTGAAGATAAATTTCAAAATGGCCTATGTATATGGTATCCCTTTTGATTGAAGCCTGAAACCAAAAGCCTATATTGTAGTCCAAGAAAAAGACCTAATAGATTGATCAATATGTATCACTTACAAGTGAACCATAATTTTTGGAATCCAAGTCAAATATGTGAAAATAAGCCTAAGATAGTGTAAGGAAGTCCTCTTGGACTAGACAATTTAAGAACGAGATAATTATCCCTTGG
This sequence comes from Combretum micranthum, assembly GCA_024138025.1. NCBI lineage: Eukaryota > Viridiplantae > Streptophyta > Magnoliopsida > Myrtales > Combretaceae > Combretum > Combretum micranthum. The sequence continues at coordinate 9,894 of JAMXBD010004088.1, read as the reverse complement.
TATGAAAACCATTTACAAGGGCATGGAAAATCATTTTCCCCAATTTGAAAGATACCTGCCTCGAGTTTAAGAATTGTTTTCCTCAAAGTTGAATGACAATATCCCAATAAAAGCAAATCAAAGTCCTAAAAAGAAAAGTTTTGCCCCTAGTGTTTAAAAGTTTTTAATAGAAACCTTAAGAATTGAGCCTAAGGATGAACTAAAATGAGTGATCAATGGGGCAAGCCCAATGCATAATTGATCTCAAAGGATCCTCACTTGTTAGCAATCTTTCGAAAAAAAAAATCTCAAAGAGTTTGAAAAGGGAATTTCCCGAAAAAAAAAAGAGAAAAGAAGGTAAAAAGAATTTTTCAAAAAAAAATATCCCTAAAACTTTTCCATGAAAAAAAAAATTTCAAAAAAAGAAAAGTAAATTAACAGAAGGAAAAAAATAAGTTTTTGAAATGAAGCATTAGCCCAAACATTTGAAAAGAAAAAAATTATTCAAAATGTTTTAGTTTGAAATATTTCAGCAAGTCAATTTTTTCTCTTCAATCATTAGGATCGCCTGCTCAAAGGAGCACTGTCCTACTTTTCAAGTATTATGATCGCTTGCTCAAAGGAGCGTTGTCCTACATTTCAAGTATTAGGATTGTCTGCTCAAAGGAGCACTATCTTACTTTTATAGTATTAGTATTTCCTGCTCAAAGTAGCATTGCCCTACCTTCATAGTATTAGGATTGCCTGCTCAAAGGAGTGTTGTCCTATTTTTTTAGGATCGCCTGCTTCGAAGGACCGCTGTCCTACTTTTATTGTATTAGGATCACTGCTCAAAGGAGCATATTCTATGTTTCAAGTATTAGGATTGCTACTCAAAAGGAGCACTATCCTGCTTTCAAGTATTAGGATCACCTGCTCAAAGGAGTGCTATCTTACCTTTCAAGTATTAGGGTCGCTTGCTCAAAGAAGCGTTGTCCTACTTTCCAAAGTTTTGGACATTAGCTCGAAGGAGCGTCACCTGCTAAAGTTTAAAAAAAAAAAAAAGAAAAAGACTGAAGATCTAAGTATCTTTAAGAAGAAGGGACCCGAAGTCCATCCGAGTCTATTTAAGAAGAAAAGGACCCAAAGCCCATCTGAGTCTCTTTAAAAAAGAAAAAGACCCGAAGTCCGTCCATATCTCCCTATTAAAAAAAAAGAAACCCTAAAAATTCAAGTTAAAAATAAAAAAGTGGAAACCTAGGAAAACTTGTCTTAAGATGATTCTAGTGGTTTAGTAGAGGAAAGCCAACTTTAACAAAGGCATAACTTTGCTGAAGTCGTTACCACCTTTCTAAGGGTCAGATCACATGAATTTTGCTTTCTCAGCCAAATATTCTCCAGTGGACTAAAAATTCCAAGTGCTAAGGTAAGTATTCAAAAGAAAAAATCAGGTATCTTTTCGTCTTTGTGGCAAAGTTTTACCCAAACTTCACCACAAAAAGGAGCAGTTGTAGACACTCTATTTTTGCCCATTTAAAGCTTTAATTTATAGTAAAAATTAATATTATATTAAGCCCATAAATTACAAAAAAAAAAAAAAGAAAAAAGAGCAAAAAAATATAAATTGTTATAAGATTTTTTAGCATGATATAACGTTAATTTTCATTATAAATTAATTTTCGGTTCAATTAAATAACATATTTAAATAGGTTTATTTAATTAAGCCCTTTTTTAGAACCTTAAATGTAATTTCAATGCAAAACAAGATCGAGGTACAAGTCAACGGCCTCATGGTAAAAGACACACACATGCACAAGGGAAACCTGGGTTGGATTTAGCAAGGAGGTAAATTGTCCTTTTTATTTTTCCACATGCTCCCATTAGCCAAATGAGGTAAGTACATATGTCAGCGGGCTGGACAAATGAGGTAAGCGCATATATCAGCAAGTCGATAGGTGGACGGTAGGTAACCAGTAGGCTAGAGTGTCCAAATACATTGTATTGTGGTGAGTGAGCAGTATGCCATAGTATTCAAATATATTGTATCGTGATAAGTGAGCGGTAGACCAAAATATCTAGATACATTGTATCATGGTAGATGAGCAGTAAGCCAGCCACCAGAGTATCTAGATACATTATATTGTAGTAGGTTAGCCAGTAAGTGAGCATGCTAATACCTATAAATACTGGCATACAACAACAATAACAAAAACAACACAACACAGATCACTTATTAGAGATCAAACGAGAAGTTCATAAGAAGTTAGGGTTTTAAATTCAAAACTTCAATTCTAAAGATTTTTAAGAAATTTCGAAGCATTTAGAGGTTAAAATCTATCGTCACAAGACCGATTGAAGGCATTTGAATACCAATTCATGATGATCCAATCAGTCACATACTGCCACCAGAATCTTCTGTTCAATTACTGTCGGATGCTTGTCCTTCACCCCTTCTCCAAATCGGTAGACGTCTTGATGTTGTACCAAGTAAGTTCTTTTCTTTTTCTTTTCGTTTTTCTATTTTATGTTTTTTTTTTTACTTTAGAAAAAGGAAAAAAAGAGAAAATAGATAAAAGATAAAAATATATTGATGCATATAATAGGAAATATAAAATAAATATTATATAAAAAGTATACATAGAACATGACATAAATTATTTTGACAGATAGAAAAACCTATTTTCATAAATAAAATTGAACTTGGTAGTTTATAGGGTTTAACCCCTCATACTCTTTTTTTGCTAAATTGATTAAAATTTAATAAACTTAAAGTGAAAAGAGTTCAAAAATTAAAAATAACCAATCCACTAAGGTTTTTTTATAAAAAGAACTTGTGTTGTCTGATCCCGATTAGCGGATACTTAGGCACCTCCGGGGCAACATAAACAATGAAAACATATTTTCTCCTTTTCTTTTTGAATTGTAAATATCAATATTATTTGTATGTAAATAATACCTTTTTTGTAATAATAACTTGTGAATATTGTAATTTGTAAATATTCTTAACATTAGTAAATTCATGAGCATTAAAAGAATAAAACTTTAATTTATGAATTTTAAGTGGTAACCATATGATTTTAATAGAATAACTCTCAAATAAAAAATGTCTAGTTTATATAGTTTGGTTTTAAATCAAATTTTTTCGCAGATTAGTAGCTAAGTTAGGATTAACCAACCAATTAATCTTAACTTATAATTTTTCTCGATTCCAATCGGATGGCGACTCTAAAATGTTTTCAAAAATCAAGTTTCTTCTAATTCCTAGTCGAGAGTTTGTATTAAATTGGTTCGGATTTAATACGGATCAGATTAAAAGAAATGAAACCAGAAAAATGAAAAATCCAAGCTTGACAAAACTCATGAAGATCATCTATGGTGCTTTATAAGACTGCTGACATATTTTCCTCTTTTAAATTTCTGTTTGTTTAAAGTCATTGTTTTAGTACTATATATTATTTTAGTCGTTATGGGTATACAATAGTTATATGATATCAAATTGTAGATTCAAATGTTTTGAGTTTTTATGCATGTTCTTGCATTTTCATAAGTAATTCTCAATTTTTAACGTAGTTTCATTAATCCTAGTTATCCCTTAACTTAATATGGTTTGTCTACGAGATAATGATCCGAGATATAATCCATTATACTAGAAAAGTTTAGTATGAAATCCTTTAAAAAAAAAAGAGAGAGAGATAGCGCTTATTTGTTTAATTTTGAGTGCAAACATTAAACCAATGTTAAAGAGATAGGAACTAGGATATTTTAGGAAGTAGTAGGCCAAAAGATGATTGAATAAAGGCTATTGGTAAAAAGCTTAATGGTTCATGATGGTTGCTTAAAGTCATTAAGTGATTCTATCACACACATGAAGAAAGATAGTACCAAAATAGATGTTTTTTTATTTCGTGATTGGGTAGGTTCAAGTCAAGTGATGAGGTAAAGATGCTTAGTAGGTATTGGCATAAAGTAAGAATTGAAATTCACAGGTGGTGGTAAATACTTAAGCTTTACTTGAGCTCTTTTATTATCAAGGTATTCACAGTTTTTATCACTAGATTTGCATTATGTGATTGGTTTTGAGATTTAGATGGTGGTTGGATAGGATTAGTAGTAGACCATATTGTGTATAGAGGTGGTAGTTTTTCACACTATGGTAGTTGTTGCATGTGATAATTCATCAGTAGAGATTTGTTAGGTCTACAAAAAAAAAAAAAAAAAAAAAAAAATTAGTGGTGAGCCAAAGGGCTATCTGATCTGTTAGGAATTAGGAATTTGAAACACAAATATTGCAGTGGAATTATTTTTTAAATCATACAAAATTCCTAAATCACCAAGAAGATTCATGCGGTTCATCAAATTGTTAAGTGATTAGGGTTTTTCCCTTTCATGCCTTTCCAAATTTGACAACGATGTGAATATTTAGGTATTGCAATCTCATGAGCGCCCTCTACAATATTCACACGAATGACATGATCAAAAGACCTTTCGTAAGCTAGCCATCTAGGATAATACCAAATATGGGTGGGAAAAATCACAAGAGCTCTCATGTTTGGTTTCTCACAGTATGCAAAATTTATTTGTGATTCTAATAAGATAGCAAGCATCATTAACCTTAGATGTGAGCTAATGGGTTTTATTTATATTAATGACCACATCCTTCACGAATAAGGCCATTAGGATCCTTAATCCCATTAGGGTTTCTTTTCTCTCCTTTTATTTATGAACTTATATTATTATTATTATTATTATTATTTTTATTATTCTAAACGAATTAAGATTAATAAATAATTTAATAATTATCGTCGGACTTAGTTAAATTAAGCCTACGATCCTTTTGGTTTATTCTATGGGTGTGACCCTATAGGTTCACTTAATGTTGGCAGTAGACCAAAAAAACCCCTTTCGACCTATAAGACACAAGTGGTCTCTAGTAAGACATTATGTCTATCTAAATTAAGTGAAGATCAACGATCCGATTTTACTTGATCCATAACTTATGTCATAATTCTTTTATCACGTGATATCTTGATTGAACATGAGACATGGATATCATCACTTTTATATTGTTCAACCTTATCATTTCTCGATCTCTATGTGAACTGATAAATCAAACAACATTGATTACACTATCAATTCATTTGAGCATGCCATGCATTTCTTAGTCTCACTTATCAAGGAGCCTAACGATATATTTCTCATAATGAGAGAGACAAATTCCATCTCAATCACTCATCTTTCTCAACATTATTCATATTATGCTTAATCACAACCTTTATAATTATTCGGTTAAAGACAACGTTTGATTGAGTTAAATCAGATGTTTGTCATGTTGGAATTTATGGTGATTTTAGGTTTAAGGATATGATGACATTATATTGTGAGAATCATTTATTACACTAATCCATGTAGAGATCTCATAGCGAGTCAGTCTAGGACTTAGTTTTCTAACATGTTATGGGTTTGATTTGTATCTCCATATAAATAAACATCCCATGATTATCAATAAAAAATCATACTAGATTTAGCATCTAGGGACAATTAGAATAATTACATGATTGTTCAAAACATTATTATAAAGTAAACATGCAAACAATATAATAAATGCTTCTTTATTAATAAAAAATAAGAATGACAATATTCAATGATTGGTCTAGGGCACAATCATTAACATGGCATGGTTACTTCAATACTTAAGTCAGTATGGGATCATGAAAGAGTAATGAGCCAAGATAAACTAGCTTAAATTCGATCCTTTTACCTTGAGCTCTTGGGTTGTATTTATAGATGATTTTCATACTAAAATGAGGACCTACATGATATACACTACTTAGGTAGCATGGTCTCCAATTAACAACAAATGTAGCATGGTCTCCAATTGACAACCAACATGGACCCGAGGTGGTGGTAGTGATCAATACAAACCATTTTAGGGCGTATAAATAAATAAGGCGTCTATAACTAATGTAATATCAACAAGTAGCATGCAATTTGATAATCGTCTTAATTTATAACCTCACTAACTATTTTAAGGTGTAACTAATATTAATCTACAAGAAGTGAGTTGCCTTTGTTAACATGTCCCTGATTATCCAAATTGATTCATATCCATTTAATATCCTAGACGAATCCACTATGAAGTCCATTGAGATATATCCCATTTCTGTTTTGAAAGGGAAAGGGTTGTAATAGTTTACCCGGACATTCGTGTTTAGCTATAATGCGCAACCACATATAGCACTATGATATAATTTGTGCTACATTACGTTTTATACAATTCAATTAGTATTGTCTTTTTAATTCTTAGCAAATCTTTGTTTTCTCTTTTATGGGTCATACACCAAAGGGTATGGGCCTCATCTACTATCTCATCTCTTCATTTGTTTTTTACTATTACACACAATTGTCTGCTTATTTTTAAAGAATCTCTTGAATCTCACTCTCTTTCTTTAATTCTTGCAATGTTCTCTCTCTTATCTTGCAATATGTGTATATGAAAGCTTAGTTATAAGAAAAAACTCCCTTTTCTTTCAATTCTTTCACTTGACTTCACTTATTAGATAGGAAGCTAACAAGTCAATTGTGGATTTTTAAGATGTTGCAGAATTTTTTAAGCGATTTGTAAAAAGATTCAATAGTGTTGGAATTAATAAAAAAAAAAAGAATCATGATTTTTATGGAAATTGTGTAATTTTAGTAAAAAGAATGCTATCGGCATGAATTTTAGGGTTGTAAGAGTTTTAAAAGAGGTTAATGGTGTAGTGCCTTGCAAATGTTGTTGTCACTGCTACAAGAGGTTTTGTCAAATGCAATTTATGCATCTAGGTTAATTTAGACATTTATATTATTCTATGTGTTTAATTACCTTTTTCTACAGGGACGAACCTAAAGGGGGTCCATGAGACCGCAACCACCCCCCCTCCCAAAAAAAAATCATTATTATAATATATTTTAGTATAGAAAATATGATATTTATATCTATATTAAAGTAAGTTTAGACTCTCACTCAGATGGTTTCGTGTTTGTCCCTACTTTTCGAAGATGTATGAATTAAGTTTAATTAAAGAGGTATTGATATTTTATAATATAGTAAGCAATTCTGCATATTAATCTAAAAATTGATAGTTTTCTAATATAATTTTGAAATCGGAACTGTAATATGGAATCGCAATGATTTAGATATGTTATTGTTTTATATGTTGAAAATCATATCGATCAACGCATTAAATTATTTCGAGTAAGATCTTAGATGGCTTTCGATGTTAAAATTTTTGAGTCCATGATATTCAAGTGAACGTTAATTGACTAAATTGGTAAGTCAAATAACTTAGTAGGGGTCCAAAAGCTAGGATGGGTATGAACCCAATGGATATGGATCCTAGTTTAAATTTTGGCAAACTATAACCATCTTGTCTAAGGACTGGCCAGTTTCAGAACGATGGACCCACTCTTCAAGATGCAATATGTCAACTATATTCACAACTCAATCAATCAAGTTGGGGAAAGAAGAACTAAGCCAACATAGTTATTGAGTAGATCAATTGAATGGACCAATTTGTCAACTGGTTTAGTTAACCAAGTTTATTTGTAACACAAATAGGTCAACTGGTTTTGCTTTTAGATGTTCTTAGTTAATGTAGAGCTACAAGTGCTAATATTGAGATTTGTGACCCTTTATGATGTATGAGTTATTGATTACTTATATGTTATATGATTTTGAGATTTGAATCCAATTTTAGTATTTTTCTACAATTCTTAGGATTGCTTGGTAGTTTAATTGTTTTACGGTTGCATACTCTAGTAGGTATGAAGAAATTTATGAAATTAAAATAATCTTTTTAATATAAATTGTTTTGCCATTTATGCTTATGCCGCTATCTTATAGATGTGCTACCATAGCACATTCAGATAAAGACATGCCAGTTCCATATCAATATATTTCAAATGTCGTTTTGCCGACATAGTAATGAATCTCTTATTTGCATAATATTGTATAACATTGATACTTTCTTTTAACTTACCTTAAAGTCTTGATCCCCTCCCACACAAATTTTTCTAAGCATAGTGTATTGATAAGTCAAGAGAGTTGTGGGAAATCCTTTATGGAGTCAAGAAAGGCTTTAGCGGGTAATATATATCATATAAAATATATACGTGCATAAGTATCAATAATTTTATAACATGTGTAATGGTTATTTTAGAAATTACACATTTTCACTTTCACATATTAATCTATGATTGTTAGTTATTATCTCCTGTATATATATGTAAAATGTATTACCCATTCAACCAATTGGTCCAGCACTTATCTAAGTTACGGGAAGATTTTTCTTTTCTTTTTTAATTCTAATTTTATGCTTTTCCACGCTAAAAATGTGGGCCAAATTCTCTTATTTCGTTATCTTTCCTTTTTATTTTTTCAAGACTTTCCATGAGATGTTGATCCATAGCCAACCACATATCATATCCTTCAAATTGACAAATAGATTGAAGAGCATCTAGCACAATGGCAATCCTTTCCGCTATCCCTTTTGACAGAGAATGTCAACTTCTAACGCAAAGACGGATCGTGGCATCTCATAATGACGAGGAAGACAGCCTGTAGATAGATCCTATTATCTCCTACATAAGTTTATCTATCGTGTTATTCCTTCTTTAAAATGAGAAGACAATGGCATCACTAAAGGAAAATTTAAGATTTTTTTTTTTTTAATGTTGTAAATAATAGCTAAAATTTTGTAAAATAATCCATTAGGTGCTTAAATTTTAAAATTAATCAATTTAACACCTACATTAATAGCACAACTATCATATTGATTCAGAATACCACATAAGATGACAACGTTAGCCAAATCAATAAAAATACTATTGACATGCATGAAAAGTTCTTTTATGTACTAAATTGATCAATTTCAAAGTTTAAAATTCATATATCATTCATAATATTAAACGTTTTTTTTCAATTGTGAAGAGAAAAGGGATTTGAATCTAATTTATCCACTAGGTAGGCTAGTGATAATACCATTAGACTGCAAAACCATTAACACATGATAATTTAAATTATATAAATGCATTGCGTATTTTCTTTGGTTTTTTTTTTTTTTCCTTTAGAAATATATAATTATTTTTCTTTAAGCAATGTTACTTCTTGTTTGGTGATAGTACGTGACTCACAAGTGGCGTCCCAACAAAACCCCAATTCACTCCATAACTTATTCAGAGCCCTAAATATCAACAACGACAATAATAATGATAATAATAACAGGAGTACAATCTCTTCCCTCAAACCTTACTATAAAATGTGTGATACCAAAAGTCTTTTTTTTTTTCTCTCTCTCTCTCTCTCTCTTTTCTCGTGATTTGGGGGCTGTAATGAAGAGATAAATGTGTGCCAAATGCAATTTTAAACCATGGATTGACGAATATTTAAAGCAAATCATGTATTTCAAAAGGTTAATATGGTGAATCATACTTAAATTTTAGTAAAATATGTAATTAATTTATGAACTTTAAAATTAATTAATTTTATTTTAAAGAATGTTTTATGCATACTAATAGTAATCTTGTCAAATGGGCTAATACCGGCATCCGATGTAACATTTTTAACCTTTATAATGAAAGCACCGCATGAAAAATTATTTTATGTATTTAATTGCATATTTTAACAAAGTTCAGATACCATTTAAAATATTATTTATTTTTTAACAAATTCAAAAAAATTATGTTAAAAAATTGCGAAAAAAACGAGACTATAGATCAAACGTTTCTCCTTATTATCTCCCTCAGTATGTGTGTATGCAGCTACTTTCCTCCATGGATATTTTTTAGATTCAAAAGGGGTCGATAATATGTGTACTCCATCCCATGCGTAGATATTTATATCGAATTCCTAAAGTAAAATGATATGGATGAGAGAGAGAGAACAAAAAAAAATTCTCT